>BQNB010020340.1:4869-63379 GCA_026074375.1 Tanacetum coccineum | reverse complement strand
TGGGCAGGCCGCCATTACTGTGGTCATCGCCGCCACATACGCCACCATACCATCACGCCATCACCACCTTCGCTACACCACCAGTAATATCATCGCAACACCACCAACTGTCAGCTACGACACCACCAGTCGACCCTCCACCTCCTCTAAACAGCCACCACGACTCCGTCGTCGTCGTCGTCACCATCGTCGTTTTGGAAAGGGTTTAGTGTGTCGGGCACGATTAGGGTTTATGATTTGATCTTGGTTTTACAACCAATAGGGGTGTTTGGTTTTGGCTTTAACAGCCGTAATAGGGCTGTTTGGGACAGTAGCACCATTGGGGTGCGTTTGGTTCGTTGTTTAACAGCAGCCAAATGGGGTGTTTGGTTCAGCTTTAGGGGTGTTTGGCAATGGGTTTAACAACCCGTAAGGGTGTGTTTGGTTTTACTCATTCGGGTTATTTACTTTGTCTAGGTTAGATATATATATTGAATCACGCGTATACTGCAACATGGATTGATTAAGTGGGAAAAACATTGGTTTTGGTAAAAATAGAAACGTCTTATAAACGAATAGGTCATGCCGAAATTTTTATAAATTTATATACTTAGTATTTTTCGCTACGAATTCTATTATTTTAGAAACTCGATACACGGACGAAGTTATATAGTTTTTAAGATTTTAATATGTAATTATACAATAACGCGACAACAAACGAAAACTATACTTTTACAAATGAGACAACTATTTTGGTTATAACCCGTCGAGGAAACAAAATACTGATTTATAAAATATTATTTTATAAATTCCCGACTAGAAAATAAAATCATAACTTTTGTAAAAGTTTTAGAAACATCGTTTACATAATTCGTAACTTTGAAACGTGTGTTTATTTGTATGCAAGAACTCTTTATTAATTAAATGGGTGATTTCTGAACATGTATCGAAAGATTTTGTTTCAATTATTTTTCTCACGTTTCTTATATAATAGTATTAAGTATTATATACCTCGGTTATTATTTAATTGTTTGTCTTTGTTATATAATTCACCATATGAATTATATACTCGTTCATTTTCCATATGTAATATATGCGGAATATATTACATACCTTGCTTTTACTTTCGATTTATTTTATTTAACCAACCACCAAACTATTACAACTTGAAATCTAAATCTTTTATCAACGTGTCATGTTGATGTAATCATGGATCAATCTAAGTTAGTGGGATATTAGCCGATAAGATTAGCTATAACTTCTTGGTCGAGCCGTTTTGTCTTCCATTTGTGTTGTGCATATTAATTGCATTTCTGTCAATTGTTCTTCAACATCAAGGTGAGTTCATAGCCCCACGTTTTACTTGTTTTATATTTACCTTATAACTTTTGGGGTGAGAACATGCTCGTTTACAAACTCATTTCCATTAATGATTTTAACTCGTTTATATGTTCGTTTACAAACTCGGTTACTTGATTTATATCACACTCTTTCTACTTATGGATTTAAGTATTTAAAGCTGTTTATGAATACAATGGTTATTTCTTCATTGGACACAAGTGTTTTCAGTTATCATCTCCTGTTTACGTGTTGCCTAAGTAGCGATTAGACCACTCTCTTGCCCGAAACTATCATGAACCGTTAATTATGGTATAACCAATTGGATTGGTCTCAGTAAGCGTGAATGTTATAAATAGATCTATTGGGACTAATTATCCCTATCCGGGTGAGTAGCGCTCACTACCCACGGGGCTCCCGATAAACGGATATATATCATGTCAAATCTCATTGGGTGTCTTGGTCAGACACCGGTAGGGCAGAATACACTTGGCATATTATATGCTACACAAATTAGCTTCGGTGTCATGAGCTTAGCGCAACAGTAGATACATTTTATGTGATACTGTATATGTTATAGTAGTCACATACATTTTGGAAATCTTGTGGTCCACACTACTTTGTTGAACATTACTGATTACTAAACATTTTTCATTATACTGTGCTGAAGCAGTTTACACCATACTTTTTCAGTTCTACATTTACTCTAACATTTTTGGCCACTATAATAAAGGATGTGGAAATGGTCAAGCATACTTATATAAATCTTTGATTTTAACATTTAATATATACAAAAATCTATTAACTCCACCAACTTTAATGTTTGACACTAAATTTTAGCAATGTTTTTCCAGTGAATTAGATCTTGGCTTACTTTGAATGTGCTTGGAGTTCTAAATTGACAAATTTCATTCATGAATTCTAATTACGTACAAATAACTAATCTCGTTGTAATAACTCTTTTCAAGCTCATTTTCTGTGTGATGCAATTATGGGGGACAAATTTTATATCAATTTCAAGAAAATCAATGAAGATTACTTTCAAACGACACATGTAGAGGTCGTTCTAATTGTATCTTGTGATTTTATTATGAAGTAACACTCCCCTGGAACAGTATTTGGCTGGTTGGCGACAACATTTTTGGAGGTGTTACAACAAAGACAAAGACGAAGAAAAGATTAAGATCAAGATCATAAGCGAAGATTGGAACATAATGAGCTAGGCACAACGAATTACAGCTGAACAAGACTCAAGATCAAGACAAATGGCATTATTTGTGAGAGCCGAGCAGTAGGAGGCGACGAGTGTCACAAAGAGAGATCTCTATGATCACCCCTTAGAGGGAGATTGTTAGAAATGCATAAAGTGTTGATCATTTATGAGATCTCAACGATCGTCCCTTAGGAGGAGATTGTTAGAAATTCAGTTTTTAGTGAAATGACAATCATTATCGATCTCACGAGCCTTGTAATAGTTAGACAATATAAGCATGTAATAGTTAGTCCGTTAGACTAGTTCGGTAGGCTAAACTATGTAGTCCATGACCCGGCCCATGAAAGCCCACCATAAGGCCCATGGTCGGTGTTAATACAAATAATGTCGAAAAACGTTATTTATATTTTTCGACCTCTCAATGTTTTGATAATAACAAAATGTGAAAACGTTTACGATAAAATTAAACGTTTATAAGTTACTAATTATAAAATTCTATTTTTATGATAAATCACTTAAGGTATGGATAAACAAATCATTAAACATGATTAGTGATCAAGAAAATAATTTTTCTTAAATCTTATACTTCCACAAAAATGTTTTTATAAAAACATATTATTTATTAATTAAAAGAAATGTTTTATTAAAAACATAAAATTTGAATTTAGATTTCCCCCCAAAATGGAAGGTTCCCATAAAATAACATACCTTCACCACAAAAGGACAAAAAAGGGAGCAGAGTCATAGTGCGCCCCCTTATAGGTGCGCGGCCCCCTTATATATAAGGGGCCGCCGGGACCGCCACCAGCAACGGCTACTTTTTTTGTCCCCTATAAAACTATGGTCCACCCATATTCAAAATCAGACTTCCTCTTGCGAAAAATTCTATCAGATCAAGTTTTCTCTCTTCTTTCTTTCTTTCTAAAAACGACATATCTTGATCACTAACGATACCTTAATTTTTTTTTTGTTTCAAGTGAGATTAATTCTTTCTTCCTACCTTCATCCCAGCTTTCACCTTCTATCAAGTGCAAGAGAGAACTATCGTAATTTCTTCTACATACAAGTTGTTAATCAAGTGATCTTTATCTCTTCTCTTTTTCAAAGATCACAACATTCATTAATTTATTTTGTGTTGTTGTATTAAATTCGGATCGAAGTGTAGATCCAAGTGTGTAGATTTATATTGAGTGGATTTGATTGTGTGTCAATCCAAGAGTGTAGATCTTGTGAGTGTATAAAGACTTAGTGAAGTCTTAGATTGGTTCTAGCTAAGATTAGGACTCGACATCTAGCTTAGTGTCGGAAAAGAAAGTAAGCGACGTGTAAACGATTTTCTCCGCCTAAAGGGAGCTTGTTGACATAGTGAAATCTCGAGTGGAGTGCTCGGGGGGTAGAGTAAGAACGAAGAGGCGCTTCATTGCCGAACCACTATAAATCTCGTGCTTAGTTTGATCGTTTCTTTCTTTATCTCTTACTTATTTACTTGCCATTAATTTAGTAGTTTAGGTTGTGATTCATATTGTTGTGTGATTGACATACAACACGAATCAGAACTATTTTCATAAAGCAAACTTTTAAAAACGCTAATTAACCAGTAAAACTATTCAACCCCCCCCCCCCAACACCCTCTTCTAGTTTCTACAATTGGTATCAGGAGCAAGGTCACTCAAGATTTTTAAATATATTGTATTTTAAAGCTTGGATCGATCTATGGATTCCGACAAATATCTAGAAGGGCAATATGCAAAGACCATCACTTTTTGAAAGCGATAGTTTTATTTATTGGAAAAATAGATTCGAGACATATATTAAATCAAAAGACAAGATCGTTTGCTGTTATTAACCAAATGTTGATTTTCAACCAAGTATTAAAATCCGTAACCAAACTTGATTAGGTTATCCTTTTGAAAAACAAACGGAAGATCTTAAGAAAAGGACTTGCAAAAAATAATAAAGACCAAACTGGTTATTTACAATGCTTTGGCCTAGAAAAGAATATAACGAATTTTTCATGTGTAATATGGCAAAAGAAATTTGGAAAACCTTGTTAATCACCCATCAAGGTAATAGTCAAGTCAAAGATAATAAGATCGACCTTTTGGTCCAACAATATGAACAATTCATCATTTCCGAAGACGAATCTATAGATAATGCTTTTGCTAGATTTAATACTATTATTACTAGTCTTAAAGCTCTTGATGAAGGTTATTCTAGTAAGAACAGACGTAAGAAGATTACTAGGGCTCCTACATCCTAAATGGAGAAGTAAATGTCAATCAATGAAGAATCAAAAGCTTGACATCACATCTCTATGAGCTCATTGGAACCTCAAAGTCCCATGAATGATCACAAGAAAGGATTCCCAATAGTCAAAGCAAAAGTTGAAAGAAAATCTCTTGCATTAAAGGCTAAGAAAGAATCTAGTGATGAAGAGTGTTCGACTTCCGGTAGTGAAGACGAAGAGTATGCCATGGCGATAAGAGACTTCAAGAAATTCTTTAAGAGAAGAGGTAGATTCGTGAGACAGCCTCGGAACGACAAAAAGACGTTCCAAAGAAGCAGTGATGACAAGACCTGTAAAAACGATAGAAAATGTTTAGATGCACGCAGGACCCGAATCATCTCATTGGAGAATGTCCAAAACCACCCAAGACAAGAACCAAAGATCCTTTGTTGGAGGCTCTTGGAGCGATAGCGGTGATGAATAAGATGGAAAGGACAAAGACGAAACATGTCTTGTAGCTCATGCATCAAGTGAGGTATGTTTCCTGAATCCTCTTACTTTAGTGATGAAAACTCATCAAATTGATGATATAACTTTTAGACAATGAATATATTAAATTATGTAAAATGAGGTCTAAAGATAATCACTAAAATCAAAAGACTAAAAGTCCACTAGAATAACTTAGAAAATACTTAGAGAACTAAAAGATAAATAATCCATATTCGAGAAAACAAGGTGAGTTTGATCTCGAATGTCAGTGTGTACAAGTACTCTAAACTTGAGATGAGAAAAAACTCAAGATGAATCCACTACACTAGATTAAATTAAATTTGAAAAGAGTACACGTTGCCTTGAATGAAATGCTAAGAAATCAAAAATCCTCACCGGTGATAAATTATGTTATCATGGGGGGAAGGGATTAATTTCAATTTGCAGCATCATCTAGTGGAACAAAAGGAAATAAAATATGTAAAACTCATAAAAGGCGTCCTCTGATGGAGGTCCCTTAAAAAGGACGGCCCCATAACATATGGGCGGCCCCCTAAAGTTCAGAAAGCGAAGGCCCCCAAAAGTAAATAAGGACCGCCACCAGAGACACCAATATCTGGAGAAAAGTGTTTCTTTTTTTCAAAATCCATTTTGGTATCCTAGAGCCAAAACATATAATTGTCAACAAACGTTAAAGTTCCGATAGCTAGTGACAATGAAAGTCAAACAATTTAATAAACCATTGTCAAAAACCTCCGTAGTTGGATTTTCAAAACAAAAATTGATTCAAAAACTCCCACCTCCTAGAAGAAGTCAATATAACTCTTCTCGGTCCTAAAACACACGCAACCCAAGAAGACATTTTGTCATCAAAACCAACCTCAATGCTTTCCCTGTAACTTGGAACCAACTTTCCACGACAAAAGTTACATGCCATGGGAAATGATCTTTCCATCTCACCTCCCTAGACCAATTGCCATCAAATGCAAGGGATTTTGGCACTAACAACATTTTGGACCCATAGATAATGGGACCAAATGTATGAGTTATTGTCTTATTATAAATAGATATGTCCTTGGTAGTCGACTTGGAACCCAATGAATGTCAAGGATAGGCGGATGCTCCAACATATGACGGGTAACCGAAAGCTCTTCTCCACTTAAAGGCCTACAATGGAAGGTAATGGTCTTTTTTGTAAGAAATTCTTCACGAAACATCATTGGCAAAGGTACGATTTCAAGTGACTCTCTCAAAAACAATACTGTAGAACATATTTGATAACTTAGGAATTTAACTTGCTTAGTAATAATGACAAATATGTTGACAAATAAGTGTAAAGTAACTTTCTCTGAACATGATAGTGAAATCAATAGGAATTGTAAAGTCATAGGTAGAGGTATTAACGAAAGAAATGCTAATACGTTGATGAAGTTAGGAAATATAGCTTTAAGATCAAATTTGTCTAGCAACGATTGATAAAATTCACTTTGTGACATAGTAGATTAGGTCAACGCGAATACGAGCTCATTCAATCAATCGTTAGCTTCTAAAAATTAGTTAGAAACTTACCTAAGCTTAGGTTTGATCAACACTTTTGTGATGCTTGCAAAATTAGCAAACAAGCGCACGTTAGTCACAAGGCTAAGAACATAGTCTCAACGACTAGATGCTTAGAACTTCTCCATATGGATCTTTTTGGTCCATCCACTGTACGGAGTTACGGAGGAAACCGCTACACCTTAGTCATAGTAGATAACTACTCTAGGTAAATTTAGACTAGATTTCTTTGAGAATTAAAACCGAGCTTTCGATCAATTTGAAATATTTTAGTTAAGAAAAATCCAAAAAAAAAAAAAAATTAAAGGCCAATTAGGATGAACAATAGTGTCAATAAGAAACCGACCACGTAGATAATTTGATAACGAAGTGCAAATTTAGAGAGTTTTTGTAATACCAATGGTATACCATAACTTCTCTGCTCCACGCGACGCACTCCTCAATCAAATGGCGTGGTTGAAAGGAAAAACAGGACACTTCAGGAAATGAGTAGAACCATGTTGAACGAGCAATCGTTACCATAAAAGTTTTGGTGTAACGCCATAGATACTTCAACATATATTCTCAACCGAATCCTAATTAGAGCCATTCTAGGAAAAACACCTTATGAAATCTTGAGAGGTAGGAAACCTACTCTTGACTATTTTAGAGTGTTTGGAAGTAAGTGCTTCATTTTAAACACTAAAGACTACCTTACCAATTTTAACCCAATGTCATACGAAGGTGTCTTTCTAGGTTACTCCTTAAATAGTAAAGCCTATATCATTCTTAATAAACACACTAGGAAAATCAAAGAATCACTCAATGTGGCATTTGATGAAACTCCTCCACCCTTTAAGACATCACCCTTGGTGGATGATGATCTAGATAAAGAAGAAGCTATTAGGGAAATCGAAAAGAAAAACCTAGAAAATATTGTTGAGGATGAAACATTAGAGATTGACGAAATAGTCAATATTAAGGAATCTAGGAACCATTCCTTAGAAAATGTTATAGGAAACCTCAACGAAAGAACCCTTAGATCACAAGCCCAAAACCAAAGTAACTTTTTCTGTTTTATATCAACTATAGAACCTAAGAATGTGAATGAAGCGTTAGGAGATGAAAGTTGGATTGTCGCCATGCAAGAAGAATTAAATCAATTCGTTGCTAACGACGTTTGGGAGTTAGTTCCTCAACCTAGGAACATGACAATCATAGGAACTAAGTGGGTATTTAGAAATAAGTTAGACTAGAACGGCATTGTATCTTGAAATAAGGCTAGGTTAGTTGCTTACGGCTACAACCAACAAGATGGCATCGATTATGATGAAACTTATGCCCCGGTTGCTAGACTTGAGTCCATTAGAATATTATTAGCTTATGCTTGCGCCTTAGACTTTAAACTGTTCCAAATGGATGTAAAAAGTGCATTCCTGAACGGTTTTATCAATGAGGAGGTATACGTGGCACAACCTCCAGGATTCATTGATTTTGAAAAACCGGATCATGTTTATAAATTAAAGAAAGCTTTATATGGTCTTAAACAAGCACCCAAAGCTTGGTATGATAGATTAAAAGCCTTCCTTATTAAACATGAATATAAAATGGGAATGGTAGATAACACTCTTTTTACTAAGAAGAAAAGTTCAAATCTCATCATTGTTCAAATATATGTCGATGACATTATATTCGGTTCGACTTGTCAAGACATGTGTGATGAATTTGCCAAAATCATGCATGACGAGTTCGAGATGAGCATGATGGGTGAACTTAACTTCTTCCTTGGATTACAAATAAAATAAATGGAAGATGGTATTTTCTTTAATCAATCTAAGTATATTAAAGAAATACTTAAGAAATTTGGTCTAGAAGAGTCTAAACTAATGAAAACCCCCATGTCCTCCGATACTATACTCACGAAAGATGAAGACTGTGAGACGGTAGATAGTACCAAGTATCAAGGCATGATAGGTAGTTTATTATACCTAACAGCAAGTAGGGGCGATATCATGTTTAGTGTCTGCCTCTGTGCCCGCTTCCAAGAGGCTCCCAAAACCTCTCATCTTGAAGCGGTTAAGCGTATCTTCTGATACATTAAAGGCACTACGCACTTAGGATTATGGTATCCTAAGGGGACCGGCATAGAAACCGTAGTATATGTCGACTCTGATCATGTGAGAGATTATGTGGACCGAAAGAGCACTAGCGGTATTGTACATTTGGGGGATGTTGTGTGACTCTTAGGTCTCAAAGAAACAAACCGATCTTGCTATATCCACTACCGAAGCCGAATACGTAAGCGCCGAAAAGACATGTCAACAAGCACTGTGGATGAAACAAGCTCTCATCGACTATGGCGTATGACTCGACGACGTTCCCATCATGTGCGACAAAAAAGGCGTTATTGACCTTAGCAAAAACCCGTGCAAACATTTCTTCTATACAAAAACACATCAAATTACGTCAACATTTTTTGTGATTACTGACCAGAAAGGAATATTCTCAATCGAAAAAGGTGTCGTTGTCGATAACTCGCGACATCCTTACTAACCCCTTAAACGGGAATCATTTAACTATCTTACGTCTTGGTTTAGAATGATGGAAACACTTCCATAAATCATTTTAGTCTGCTTCTCTTTTCGTTTACTGTCTTAATTCTAGTCGTGTTCCATTTCCGTGTCGTGAAACTCTTAAATACTTCATTGAAGTACTTTAAGCTATTTTAATTCGCGAAATGCAAATTAAAATGTCAAAAAAAAAATTCCACAAACCCCAAACAAAACAATTCAACACAAACAAAATCCTCTTTGTAAAAATTTTCGTTAAAAACGAGTTTCCAAAAACCTTGACTGAAGGCGGCCTCTCATATAGGAGGCCCCCCATATATTTAGGAACCGCCATGAGTTATGGACCAACACCAAGAGAAATTAAATGATACACTTAAACCAAAATTTTCAAAACTAAAAAACAAACACCCCCTTATCTGTGCACTCGACGAACACGAACCAATACCATCAAAACTCAAAAATCAACCATTAAAACATCAATTGAAGATCAAATCAACACTAATAATCAATCCTAATATCACAAAGATCATCAATTGTAAGTCATTTTATCTATTTTCTTTCAATTTGAGTCTAGGGTTCATGATGAACACCAAAAATTAAAATTATGGATTTTCGATTTTTCTTTCAATTTTGTACAATTAAGAGTACTAGCATATAATGTATAACTAATATGCTGCCCGTAGATATAGGATTTGCATACATTAGTGAATTTGTTGAAAAATTGATTTCGAACCAAAACCCTAATTTTATTTTAAAATCACTCACGTTAGGAACATAATAAAATTGTTGTTATGCATTGTTAATCCAAACCAAAAACGTTTTCAAACACATGCATAATGATCTCATGAACAAATTTCGAGATACATAATTCATATGTATTTTTCAACTTGTTTGGATGAGAAAAATCAAAATAAGGAGCGTTTGGGTTAACTCTTAGGATGTTATATTTAGGTCGAGTTAATCGTTACTCCACATTCGTTACATATAGGCACACACTAGGCATCTCGTTAAATTAAGGAACCTAACAAAAATTATCTTTTCTAATTTTAGGAGAAATGACTTTAGATGATGAATTACGGTACACAAAATCATTAACCTCAACAATCTCAATTGAACCCTATATTCTGTTATCTTAAAACATCATACGAAACCTAGAATGTTGGTCATCCCTAACGGTGTCTATATCTTAGGAATCCCTAAATACGATAATATTCAACCCTATTTAAGCTATCAATCTTTTGGAAAATATATGAATCCTGAAAGGAATTTGTCCAAGATTTCTAACTAGAATTTTATTCCTCAATAGAAATCACAAAGTGACAATCTAACATCTTCTTAACATTCTGGGCATTGAAAAGAATATTTAAGTTTCACTCGAGTCATTTGCCTCAATTCTATCATTCCCATGTAAAGGAGAATGTTCTTACTTGATGAACCCTCCCTCGATTCTTTTGAAAAACTAATTAAGAGTCGAACACACTTATCAAACACAATTCCAACACCAAAGGACAATTATCTAATCAATCACTACAACCTGACAAACCCATTTTCCAAACAAAATCTCAAGGAAGAACTTCGTCATGCATGGGGATTTAGAATGAAAATCATTCATGATATGGTCATTGGCACCTCATAATGCTACCATTTATTCTGCATCATCATGTCAATGATTGTATAGCTTTAACAAGTACACCTTTCAACCAGAACAAACGAGTTGAAATTATCAAGAGGTAACCAAACTCTCTCAATACCATATGGATGATTCTAAATCGTATATATGATATACATCATCAACATTAATCTCTTTACGAAATCTAAATACTATTCAATATGGTATCATGAAACCTTGGGTCCATCCTACCCATCTTGAATCATTTATCTATATATCTTCTGAAGAAGCTTCAAGTGTTAATTCAAATGATGATTAAAATATTTCTCCAGAATTATATACGTACTATCATTATTACTATGTAATATTATCTTAACCTCTGTCTTGGATAATCAAGTACGTGTATAATGTGTCTACATTATTATTACATGCTTGATATGTGACTTTTAGTGAACATTTTAGTCATTTATATGTTTCATCTTGGCCACATTACATGACTTATTCTCTCCTTTAGATATATTATGTGATTCTTGAAATGATGGAAATGCCATAATCGCTCTTCAAATCCTTATTGACCACTCTAAAAAGGAATTAAACTTCTGAAAAATTTTGTGAATCTCTAGAAAATGGTCCCCTTAAATGTAGGGCGGATCCCTAATATATATGGGACCGCCACTGATATAAGAGACCGCCACTGATATAAGGGACCGCCATCAGGAAACCATGAAATTTTCCTGTCCCCTCTTTTTCCTAAAACTTTGACCCTATTCTACTTAGGTACAACCATCCTTTCTTTTCTAGACAAAACACCTCCTATAATCTTCATTCTACAATACCATGCCTTTCCCAAAATCCTTCTATATAACCATAATTCCTCTCCATATCAATCTACACTTCTTTTCTACATCTTTTTCTTTTCATCAAAATCACAATGTCATCTTCTAGCAAATCCACTCATGATTACTCTAGAAAACGCCGAAGAGCCATTCTTGAACCTTAGAGACAAAGTCACAATCTCCCTCTATCACCACCATCTCCTCCACCTAATAAGAATATACATGTCTCTCCTATTACAACCAATTTTCCATCATTTCTTTCACCTCCACAAAACCCATCTCCAAACCAAATAGCACATGAACTTTATCACTTGTCTAATATTATTGAGATTAATCTCCAACAAGCAATTGATGCCATAAATCCCTCACCTCCTACCTCGCCATACATTCCTCCACCCTCCTTAGATCAAATAAACTTTCATTCAGGATTTTTTCATTGTTGTATGAATACCCGAAATCTATTTGATACATTGAAAGATGACCTTAACCGTATCAAATCTCTCATCATTGGTCCTTCCACCAAATTTCCATCCTTAATAACAACCTCCTCACCATAATTAAACAATCTTAAAAGCTTAATAATAAACAACCCATCTTTTGATTATGGCATCTTCTAATCCTCAAGAACTTAATAGTGTAGATCTATGTCTCATTATGTCTCAAATTTCATCTCATGTTGCATAAATGTATTAGTTGGATGTACTATTGTATGAGTTTCTTATTGGTTGAATAAAACTCTTCTTTTGTTAATTTAAATACAATGTGTTAACTTGAAAGATATTTGTCTTGCACTTGCACTTCTAACTTTGTTTTGTAGCAAAATAATTTTCGTAAGATCGATCCCTTGGTGCCCCGAACAAGGGGGAGCTTACATCAAGGGGGAGTCTTGATATCGTCAATTTCTTTCTTCCTTCAACAACTCGACGATCATTCTTTTTGAATTCGACAAAAAGGGGGAGAAATTGAACATAACTCATTTAATAATTGACATTTTAATATTTATTAAAATGAAGTATTATATTGTGGCAGCTAAAAAAAGGGGGAGTTTGTTAAATACAAATAATGTCTAAAAAGTTATTTATATTTTTTGGAACCCCAGAGCCCCCACATTAAACTTTTGTAATACAAAATGTAAAAACGTTTACAATAAAAATAAACGTTTACAAATTATTAAATGTAAAATTCTATTTCAAAGATTAGTGATCACTTATAGTATGGACAAACAAAATAATTAAGCATGATTAGTGATCAAGAATATATTTTTCTCTTAATCCTTACTTTTAATTCTACAAAATTATTTTCTCAAAAATACATTTACAAAATATATTCTAATTAAAAGAAATGTTTTATTAAAAACTTAAAATTTGAAATTCAAATTTTCCCCTCAAAATGGAAGGTTCCACAACAGATACAACATTCACCACAAAAAGACAAAAAAGGAGAGCGAAGTCTAGTGGCGACCCCCTTATAGGCCTGGCGGTCCCCTTATATATAAGGGACCGCCGGGACCGCCCCCAGATGACCGTTGGGATTCCCTGCCTATAAATACTGCTTCATTCCTAGTAGAAAAACATTCCTCTTTGCATGAAATTTTTCAATCTTTTCTTTCTCTCTCTAAACCTTCTTTCTCTCACTAAAACTCTTGATCACTAACATACTTAGATCTTGTTTCAAGTGATCTAATCTCTTTTTCTCATCTCTTCCCTCTCATTCAAGTGCAAGAGAAGAACACTCGTATTCGTCAAGAAACGAAGTGTTAATTAGTGATATCTCCTCTTTTCTTTTAAGTATCAAAACTCTATTGTATTTACCTTGTGTATTTGTGTGATTCGGATATTGTGTAGATCCGATAGTGTAGATCTTGTGAGTGTGTATATCTTGTGAAGTGGTAGATTGGTTCTAGCTAAGATTAGGACTCGACATTTAGCTTAGTGTCGGAAAATAACGTAAGTGACGTGTAAACGGTTTTCTTCGCCTAAAGGGAGCTTGTTGACATAGTGAAATCTCGAGTCGGATACTCGGGGATCGGAGTAGGGTGAAGAGGTGCTTCGTAGCTGAACCACTATAAAATCTTGGTTTCTTGGTTTAGTTATTTCTTTCCTTATCTATTTACTTTATTACTGTTGTTATTTAGTTTTGATTTAGATAGTTATTGTTTGTTCATATTGTGATTTGATTGAACATATAACTCGGATCTATACATTTTTGAAAGTAAACTTTTGAAACGTAAAACAAACGTGTAAACTATTCAACCTCCCCTTCTAGTTTCCACAGTATTTGTCTTAAAACCAAAAAATAAATAAAAAATACAAAAAGATTTTATTTTCGCTATTAATTTTTTTATTTATATATGTGTTTTGAATGTTTGATTACTAGTAATTATATTTTCCTTTCTATATTATTTTTCATTTCGTAATGTTTTATGTATGCTTGTTTTACTAAAATGTATATAAATATAAAAAAATTTATAAAAATATTTGAACTTTGTGGGTGTGTTCTCTGGAAACCCTCACGAGACTATAACTCGTCAACTCGGGCCATCGAGGGGGTTAAAGGCTTGTTGCATACGCTAAATGCAACCGTGGTGCCTACGAAAGTGTGCTTTAGTATTTTACAATTTTTGTAGTTATGTTTATTTTGAAAATTAAATAAATAGTTGGTGGTTGGTCGGATGAAGTCTTACACTTGGGGAAGTGATGTATTTGGATCATTATATTATATGTGGTAGAATACACATGCTTGGCGTTTCGTTTAGCGTCGTATCTTTCAGAATTCAATTAAGTACTTATGAGCCCTGGGAAGTTTCATTTCTCTTATATTTATTTTTCTCGTTTGTCCCACTTTTAACTTATTTTCTAATTACGTATAATGCTCAACTTAAGTGTGGGGGGGGGAATGAATTGAAAAATTAGACTCGTTATTAATTTGTAACTTTTATTCGCCCTCTGTAATCTAAAAATCTTCTTGTTTTTAAATTTTTGCATCTAGGGATAATATATTAGAATAAAACACAGTAGAAAATAAATAAAGTTTTGAAATCAGAGATATGTCCCGATTGATAAAGCAGATCTGACTCGGGATTGATAACTTTACTTGCGCATTTATAGCCATTTCAGTAAATAAATGAGAGTTTTGAGCCTGTATATATCATATGTATTTTACGCTTGATTCCGTTTATTATGAGTGTGCCGGTGATTTATTGATTCTAGAACTTGTGCTTGAAATCATTACGAGACCGCAGTGAGATCACGTTCGCGTGATATATGTATTTTTAAGTGATAAAGAGGCAAACTTAAGATTAAACCAAATAGCCATTCCATTTAATTATATATTATTTTAGCTAATTACACTGATTAGCTAACCACCCAAATAAAACCCTTATGTTAGCAATCATCTTTAGTGCTAAATACCCCTAGTTTAACTCGCTGAGCCATTCTATTTATTTTTCTCATCCACTAAAATAAATGAAAAATACAAAAATATAACCTTTAGCCTAGCATTACCCCTCGTCGAAAGTCCCTATGGTTGGTTGCCTGGGATTCAGATGTGTGATACAAAGAGCAACCGCATGAAAAAAGATCAAAGTCAACATTATGGAATTCTACAAGCTGGTGGAGAGCATGAAGAATTCTTAAAGATTTGGTCAAAG
The DNA here is from genome assembly GCA_026074375.1 of Tanacetum coccineum. Lineage (NCBI taxonomy): Eukaryota > Viridiplantae > Streptophyta > Magnoliopsida > Asterales > Asteraceae > Tanacetum > Tanacetum coccineum. The sequence goes on along the minus strand of BQNB010020340.1, from coordinate 47,933 downwards.
ATTTAAAGATAAAGATTAGGAAAGATTTAAATAGATTTAAATAGTTTTCTTATCTATTGATTTGCTTCCTTTGTAAGTCTTGGACTCTCCCTATATAAAGAGTCCTAGGCATATAGTTTTTAGTGTGCACAACCTAGAGATGTAGACGTCTCTAGGACTAATAGTTAGTAGTTAGTTAGTTAGTAGCCCTAAAGTATAGAATTGGGACAAGGTGGAAACGTATGGAATAAAAACCTTGTTTGATAATATATTGTTCTTTATATTCCGCTGCATATTTATATTATCTGTAAAACATATCCTAGATGAGTCTATAACGATCTCCACAATTGGTATCAGACCCTGGTGGCTCGTGATATCTAGGATCAACAAGGTGATTTTATGTCGTGTTTGTTTTGAATGGCATCGAGAAGGAGCAGTAAGAGCAGCATGTATTGAATGGTGTAAAGAAAACCTAGGGTTTTTGATTGTTCATGGATGGAACAAGCAGAAGATTTTTGATCAATCAAAATTATTTTTGTTTTTACTAACTTTGGTGAGTCGATCCTTGGATTGATGATGAACCCTAGTAGGAGTGAATCCTGAAGATGTTTGTAGATATGATAACCTACACTTGTCTAGGGTTTGGTTGTTATTGAACACATGACATAAAATCAGAATCCAGAAGAATTTATACTGCTCGTTTGTTATTATATGCTACATAAGTTGATAGCTTGTGACACTTAAGAGTCACAAATAGCCCATGGGGAGAAAGGAGAATGCTAATTTGTGATGGATTCGTGACGGCTTTGTGACACTAAAAAGTGTCGTCTGGATACTTAAAAAAAGGTATTCTTAAAAAGTGGTTACAAGTTAGTACTGCTCGCGTTGATGTTTCTAATATGAAGTTTATTTGTGATGTTGGTTGGTCAAGAAATAATGTTGTTAGGATGTCAAATAGTGCTTTGTTAAAACTGCTTATGATTGTTAATACTAGCACGTATGAGTTAGTACTGCTTGGACTTCTTGGTTGTTGAAAATTAAGAAAAGGTGGAAGTCGTTCAGAGTTATTGATAAGGAGAATACGACATCTGACATAATGATTTTCAAAGGCAGTTTGGATTATGTTTCACAGATTTGGAATTACAATTTGTTGAGGTATTTCTACTGCTTGATATTTGTTAGTACTGCCATTAAAGTTTAGAGTTGCCAACAGCCAAAGGAGAATCAAAGGAAGGTTAGTATTGCTGGTTTGTGATTAGTACTACTTTGTTTATAGTTAATGCTGCCATGATTATATTAGTACTGCCAGTTGAAACTTTGTACTACTAGAAATGAGCTTAAAGAAGGTTTATTTTTTTTTTTTTTTTTTTTTTTTTTTTTTTTTTTTTTTTTTTTTATACTGCCAATAAAATTTTAGTACTGTTCGTTGATAATTAGTACTGCTGGCAATGAAAGTTTATACTGCTAGCTTTGTCAGATATCGGACAACACACAGTTTTTGGATCACGTACAACACACACAAAAGGAAGTTAATATTGTTGCGGGTTAGCAGTTACTACTGTTGGACTTAAAACAAGTTTAAAGGCTCATATTTATTTGAAGAATTGATTAAGAAGATGGTTATTTATCACTTATTTGATGTTGTAGTTGAGTTTCACAGATGCGTGTTCTTATCATATCTTAAAGTGGGTGTTACACTTTAAAGATAACTTGTTCGTGCTTAAATGGTGTTGACGAAGACTTGAAGAATCTAGCAATGTGTGATTTTTCTTATGATGCTTAATGCTCACATTTGCTATCACTTAAAGGAATTACGTTGTAGTGCTCAGTGTCTCTATTAGTTGATGATTCTTAAATAAGGTTTCGGTCTATAATATACTTGGTTTATTAAGAATTTCGACGTCACATGTAAACAAGAATAAGACACAAGTTATCGGGGACGCTCTCTTTACTTTAGGTTTCATCCAAGTTCGTATTCTCCTCGCGTTTTCTTCACGCGCAGGTCAATCATTACAGAGAGCCTACAAAAATTGAATGTTCATGCCCAGTTTCAGGGAGGTCTTTATACTTACCTTAGCTAGACATTGTTTTAATACTGATTGTTAAATCATTTCTACTGCTTGAATTCCTCGCTATTTGTGTTGAGCTTCATGGGGAGTAATTTGAGTCAAGTAGTTAATTCTTGGATTAAAGTTCGCTATGATGATTATGGATTTCTGTGTTGGGGTGTTCAAGGGTCGGTTCGGTTCGGTTAGTTGGAAGATTTAAACTATCGTCGCGCCCCCCGGGGGGGTAAGTAATTTTTGTCTATCCGTTCTTTCTTTCGGCGAGTCGTATAGGCGGGGGTTAAGTAAAGTCCGGAGCATGGCGGGCTCCGAGAGTATGGATAGGGTGTTTGAATAATCGGAAGTGACGCATGGGGGTTTGGGGGTGTTAGTTACCAGCGGGTTAGGTTTCTTGCTGTAACTTTACACTTTACACACCTGTTATAATTAAAATTAAATAAATTATATTAAAAAAAAAACAAAGAAAAATAAAAAAAAAAAAAAAAAATAAGAATAAAAAATTAATAAAAATTTATGTCTCGTGAAAAAACACGATCTAATAAACACTAACACCCCCACCCCACGCCACCCCCCCCCAACGCGGGCCACCCCTAGCCCGCCCCCCCACCCCACCACGCCGGCTCCACCCTAACCTCCGCGCCAGCCGGTCGCAGGGGACGGGCCCTGGGCCCCAACGGGGTAATTATTGTTCCTACTATCAGTTCTCAGAATCGTATAGGCGGGCGAATCCCCCCCGGACCCCATGGCGCCGGTAACACGATGTGTGCAGTCTTCATCGCACGCGTCTGGGTCCACCCCACCGGGTAACCGCTGTTTCTGTACGTTCTCAATAGAGTCTAACAGTATAAAAATCTGCACCGATCTTCGACCTACATAAAATTGCTATTCTAGTAATTTTTCATGACATTGAATTTTAACCTAGTCACTTATAATAACTTTTGTTTGTAGTTAAATAGCCTATGCACTGCCCCAATTTTTACACCTATCTCAGTACGTTATTGATCACCAAATAATTATCTACTCGACCGTTTTAATTCGATCTCTTTAAATATATTTTCAAAAACTACTTTTTTTACCAAAATGTGTTCTGTACGACCTGTGAAAAAATGCTCAGTAGACAATAAATAGTTCGCCTGCAATAATCAGGCTGAATACTTGTACATTTTATTTGTATATTAGTTCACGAAAATCAATCTCTCGTGCATATTATGCCTCCGGTCTCGTTCCTGGTTTACCACGCGGATATCACTAAAAGTACAAAACCATATCAACACGAACCACACATTATACAGGGGCTTTTTTTTACGGCCCCGCGCCGCCGGTTTCTTCCGGTTTCGCGCGTTTCCTTTCCGTTTTCGGATTCCGCTCGCCCGGTTCGCGCTCGGTTCGTCACGCCCGCGTTTTACTCCCCGGTTTCCTGTTGAACACCCACCTTCGTTTGTGTTTGTGAAGATCAAAAGTTTACTACTGGTTCCCTATTGGATCGAAGACTAATCAACGGCCGGACCCTCCGAAGCGTACACTCAAGACTGCAAAGAAACTAGCCCGTTGTTACAGCGCCCCCTGGGCGGCCACCCACCCTCGCACTCCTCGGTAGTCTGTATACTAACTTAAGGGGAATATCACTTCATAGCCGCCAAGGGGATATGCTGTTAGCCCTGCCCTTCTACCACACTCTGGATCAATTTTCGTTTCTTTCCACCCAGCGCGTGATCCTACATGCTTCTGTAACTTCTACACACCTCCTTCAGCGGAAGCCTCGCGTCACCACCTCGTCCCATCGCTAGCGCTCGCTTTGGTCATTAGTGCCTCATCATACGGAGCCATAAGAGACCGCCCTCGTCTGGCGTCTATCCTACGACTACCAGCATTTGACTCGTCTACTACCCAAGGCCAATCTCTATATGAAACCAAAAGGATACACACAATAAGCCTCGGCTACACGTCTATGGATTTCGCTCAAACGCATGTGGTCGAGCCTTGCTAGGACTCGGACTCCGTGAAGACGCTGGTTAATCCGCCTCTCCCTCCCTCTCCTAACGCTATCATAAGCTCTTAGGTTCTGCATCGCTTACTCCTCTCAGATTTTTCTCGATCGGCTTTCCCCACCGTCTCTCTCTCTATTGATCTTCTCACGCTACATTGCTGGCCTACAGCATCCTGCCGGCCTCCTCCTCCACCCTATATGCACCAAGAGTCCTTGGCCCCCCCCCCCCCCCCCCCCCCCTGATCAGTCGTTAGTGCTGACAACCCTAGAGATGTAGACCGCCTCCTGTAGGCACCTAATAGTCTGTAATTACGGTAGCTTAGTAGCCCAAGGGTATCTAGTATTTGCGCCCGGAGGTGGAAAGTATGGATCACTCTACCATATCATCCTTGCTTGCTCTGCTATCTATTGTTCTTTATATTCCGTGGTATTTATATTATATGTAAAATTATATCCTAAGATGCGAGTCCTATATTCGATTCCACACGGTCTGATTGGTCATGGAAGACATTCGGCTTCGATCTGTCGACGTTGCACTTGTATGCAGTTCTAGTTAAATCATGATCCCCATACAAAGTGTTGTCGAGCGAACCTGCTAACCTTTGATGACCATTTTAGCTAAGATGAAGAGTCGCGACTTCATGTTTCATATTTTTTGTGGTGTATGCTTATCTCAAGTGTGGGAGAATTGTTAGTTATGTGAAAAAAAAAAATTAAAAAAATTGTGAAAAAAAAGAAGAAAAAAAAGTTAAATCGAAAAAAAGAAGTATGAATAAGTATTGTTTGTTAAATGGAGGTTGGTTTGTTCGATAACCTCGCGGGATTGTGGATTGTCGTAACTAGCAACATGGGGTTTTTTGGGATGTCGACATGTATATTTATAAAAACCATTTCAGTATTTATTTCCCATGCCTTATCCACGCCCTTTTTAACCCTAAGCCTGTACATTACACCCGAATAAAAGTTATTTTTTGATATTTATACCTGGTGCTTACGTCATATCGGTGCAGTTTTGTTTCTTGTACAAGCCTATGGTATGAAATGAATCAAGTGTGAGTAATTGAGTGTGATTTCTCTTTTTCCCTCTAATTATAATCATGTACAATGTTGAGTGAATTATACTTTTCTTATTCGTGAGGTGCTTAGTCATGTTATTACAGCTTAAAGATCACTGAGTATTGTCAAACATCTCTGTTTTCACATATTAAAAATAAAATTTTTTTTTCTTCATAATTCTGTGTTTGTTTTGTAAAGCTTATTATTTTTTTTCTTTTGCTTGAGGGCAAGAAAACCCTTAAGTGTGTGGGGGAGGGGTGTTTGCGCCTTTTGCACTTAATTGTCACAAAAACAAAAAATATTATCGAAAATTTCACACCCAATAATTTTTTTTTAAATAATAAAAATATTTCAAAATTTAAATATACATATATAAAAAAAATAATTTCCTTGTCTTGTCACCTAGGACATTGTTTATAATTTTTTTAGATTTGCTTGAGGGCAAGCTAGTTTTAAGTGTGGGAGGTTTGATAACGCTCAAATTTATCAGTTTTTTATATGGGTTATCAATGATTTTATATATATAAATTGGTTAAATATAAGAACTTTTGGTATAGAATCGAGTATATTTGCTATTGTAGGTTCTAAGTACGTGTCGTGGAAGAAAACGAAATAATACACGAAGATTTGAAGCTTAAACGAAGAAATAACTGAAGCTGAATGCTTCCCGACACCTGTTCACTGTTTTGATCATAACTCGGTCATACAAACTCCGTTTTAGTTGATTCAAACGGCCACACGGACGAAATTCAATTATCTACAACCATTAAAAAGCCAACTACTGAAAATGACCAAAAGTACGCCGCATTCAGATAAGTGCGGCGCACTTTTACAAGAAATGAAAAGTCCTTTAACAACCAAAAGTGCGACAGTTTTACCAAAAGTGCGGCGTAATTTTGGGCAGTGGAGAAAATTAATGCTATTAAATCTAAGTGCATTATACTCACTAAGGTACGGCGCACACTATAGTATAGTGTGGCGTACTTTGCCCCCCGAAAAGCCTATAAATACCCTCCTTGGCTCTCCTATTTGATATATCTCTTATAAAATCTTCATACATCTTACACACACACTCTCTAGAAATCGTTTGGAGAGGAGGAAGGAGTGGTGAGGGTCTTAGGACCCAATGATCCAAACACCCCTCTACACCACCATGTAACCCCCATGAACCACCACCATATTCATAAATTTCCCAGTTTTAAAAACAACAATTGCAAGACCATCCCTTACCATCATTTCCAGAATCTAAACACATCATAATTTGATTCTTAGAAGATTCACACCAAATTCTCTTAAGATCATCACCATAAACCTTGTAACCAAACACTCTATTTTGTGATATGTTGCGGATTTCCAGAAGTTAGGTGACTTATTTCTGAGTTGTCTCAGTAGCATTTGGTTGTTGGTTGATCATGAAACTATTAGTTTTGGGTTGGTGGTTGTTGTAGTAGAAATATTGGTATTGTTATTTGTTCTCATATGTGAAACATTATAAGATATTTGGATGATTTTGCTATGACTTATGAATATACATGTTTATGAATTCAATGTTGTCACACCCCCAAACGGGGCCTGAATGGAATACACGTGTCCAGGGGCGTGACGTCATAATATACATCTCACAAGATACAAAGAACGACCTATAAGGGTACGTTTGAAAATCCAACATCGTTGCATTAATTAAAATAGTTAATGTTTGACATACGTTTAAATATAATATGCGGAAGCGAATAAAAGTTTTAGAAATTGACAACGATGTTTAAACAGTAGATAATAGCATTTCTTGAAAATCGGCCCAATGCATAGCGACACCAAATAGCAAGCAAAGACATCCACAGCTAAGCACTTGATAAAAACATGCTAAAACTGTCAACATAAAGTTGAGTGAATTCATAGGTTTGAATTTAATATTAAAAGTGGATCACAAGTGCACAGTACGCACGTGACAGTTATAACAGATGCAACTTCACATAAAAGAATGTATTTACTGTTGCACTAAGCTCATGACACCGAAGCTCAATTTAAAAGGAAGCATTTTATATGCCAAATAGTATTTCACGCCATAAAGGTATCTGACCAAGATCACCTATTGACATTCCGACATGGTATATATCCGTTTGTTCAGGACCTTCGAATCTAGTAAGCGCTACTTACCCGGATAGGGATAATTACTCCCAATAGATTTATTTACAACATTTGCGCTAACTTAACCAGTACGGTCGGTCAAGAAATTGACGGTTCATGATAATTCGGGCATTAGTGGTCTATTCGCTACTTAGGCAACAAGTAATCAGGAAAAGAAAACGTAAAGTAACTGTGTCCATAGTTTGAAAACAAGCAATGTTTCTCACCCCAAAATAGTAAAGTAAAAGTAGTAAAACATAGGGCTATGAACTCACCTTAGCAAAATGAGCAAATGATAATCACACAAGTAAAAGATGATATAGAAATCTAGCCGCGACCTAGAATAATAACGCGTCTTAGTAACACGGAAAGTATGGCAAAAATTGCACAATATATTCATCACCAAAATACATCCATGTGTGTTTGCTTTAGTTTGATTATCAAATCATGACGAAATAAAATCATATAGTTTTCCGTTAAGTTTCGGCGTTTAACCAAAAATTATTATTTCTAGAAAGTTTCTATTTTAGGAAAGTTTTTAGTTTCGGGACGTTAATACCGTCCCCTATATTTATTAAGTTTCCATATTTTCAAAACGCACTAACTAACCTTAATCGCCTAACTTCCAAGTCTGATCCGCTAAATTTTATCAAACTTACTATTTTTAGTAATTTTATCGATTTTCCTAAAATATGCTAATGACGTCTTTAAATGATATTAATCAATAGGTATGTGTTACTATATGTTTCGCTAGTGTTTAGAAAGTCAAAAAATGACCGAAAGTGTCCGAAAACCCATTTTACTATTCACATCAGCAACTATTCAGTCGATTTTGTCGAAAAATATTTCAAGTTTCATTTGGCTATAACTTGGTCGTTTTAAATCCAATTTTAATGTGTGATATATGAAAAACTATCTATTCGAAACGAGCTCTCAAAAAACTACTTTTACGCCTAATGAAAACATTTTTAGGTCGACCAAAACCTCAAAACAAATTTGGGACAGCAAGCACTTTTTGTCAAAAAAGCAACCAAAATCTACCCAAACTTCACAATAGTGCATAATCTAGCATAATCTCCATTCACAACTAATCCACAACAAAACCACACTTAAAATATCATAATCCCTATTTCTATTGTTGCAACTTCAATCCACTCTCATCTCACCAAAAACTAGTATTTAAGGAGTTAAAATAATCAAGTTAGTATATTATTTATGAAATCTTGTCTTTAAAATCTTTCAAAAAGTGAAACATAACATATGGATGTATGGATCTTGAACATATAAGAAAGAATATAAGTAAATCACAAAAAGTAGTTAAGGTTTGCTTACAAAAGATGATGAACAAGATGGAACACAAGAAATTTTAAAAGAAAAATAGTAGATCTTGAAAACCCAAGTATAAACTCAAAACCCTAACTCTTGAATCTTTGTAGTAAACTTGAAATCAAAGAAAACCTTCTTGGAATAACCTTGGATCTTGATAAAAATGGAGTATGAAGGGTGTAGATCTTGATAGATATCAAAAATATAAAGTGTGTGTGAGTTTGTGTGTGTGCCGTGGCCAATAGGAAGGAAAAAAGGGAGAAGAAAATTGTTGGTGGCTTGTGAAATGAATTAGAAACCCTAAGTTGTAAGAATGTAAGGTATTTATAGGCCAAGGAAGGTTTAGGGTTACATGGTTTTAAGTATTAAGTGACCAACACACACCAAAGGGGTGTGTGTGTGGTTCTTTTGTTTTTTTTTTTTTTTTTTTTTTTAATTTTTTTTTTTTTTTTTTGTTTTATTTTTTTTTTTTTTTTTTTTTTAATTTTTTTTTTTTTTTTTTTTTTTTTTTTTTTTTTTTTTATTTTTTTTTTTTTTTTTTATTTTTATTTGTTTTTTTTTTTTTTTTTTTTTTTTTTTTTTTTTTTTTTTTATTTTTTTTTTATTTTTTTTTTTTTTTGTTTTTTTTTTTTTTTTTTTTTTGGTCCGAAACTAGGTCACAAGGACCATCATGGTTCAAAATCTGAGTCTTGGTGCATTATACTTGGTCTTAGATTTGAATTTCAAGTCAAGGTTGCATGATTCCAACAAAAGGTCACATGTTTTAGTCAAATGGTGATACTTGTGCATGAAATGGACACTCTCATGTGTCACTTTCACACACATGCATGGTAAGTTCAAGAAAAGATGTCATTTATTTAATTTCAAGGCCTATGTTTGCATTTGGTTTGAGTTTAGGCGTCCAATGTATATCAAAAGAAGAGGGTGAACGAAATTTTTGACTTTAGAATACGAGATGGACGATAACTAAAGTTTACACGAAAAGATTTCGAGTTTCCTGGGTTTCGTTAGGTCAAAAAACGCGAAAAACGCAATTTAAACGTTAAGACGTAAAAATAAATATCAGGAGTGATCGTAAACTACGAAACACTTAGAAAAGATAAAATAACTCATATAATATCTAAACTAATGAATATCTAATGCCGAAACACGTCTGATGACGTTTTTTAGATTTACGCGGGTTTACTTCCCGATAAACTGCCAGATTCAAATGTAACGTATAAAAATAAAAAATAATGATCTGAAAAGTTTAAAACATTGACCAGAAATTATTGGGGTATGACAAATGTTATCTTATTTGGATAATTGTTTATCTCTTGGTATATCATTGCAATTGAAATAGGCCGAAAGGGTTAATTGTCTTGATGTATTTTGAACCGTTTGTCTATGACGTGTCAATATCATACTTGTGAGAATTGTGTGTTAAATTAATAAATAACCCAAGTGGACTAATGTTTAAGACCTTCCTTTATGGTTGTCCGACGGGTTGGGGAGGAATTCTTATATATGCATATTTGATATTAAACATTCTTTAATGCTCATCGTGATATTGTAGTACATAGGTCGAAAGGATTCTAATGTTATCATTGGTAACTATGCTTGTTATTATGGATTCCCATTCTTTTATGACTTGTATGCTTTGTTTATATAAAGTCTTGCTCTATTTATATCTATTATGTTATGTGGATCATACCTTGGTATCTTGCTTGCTTTATACACACGTTTAGGCTATTTAACCCATGACAATCAATAATAACGAGCTTTGTTACTTCGATATACAATCTGTGAATTGCTACAAATCCCGTGGAACGACCTGGACTTACCTAATACTATTATATTACACTCGAATAGGGTATACTTGCCCGAATGTTGTGTTTTTAGTAAAAATTGGTATTTCTAGTTATTATAATTTAAAGCTTGTAAAAACACACATCAACTAATTCATTAAACCTCTGGGTATAAGCAATAATGTTATACTCCTTAACCTTCAGATTCTACAACTCGTGCTCCATCCTTAGAACTTCTTCTGTTGGGCAAAACTCTGCATTCATCATTTGCTTCATCTTAGTCCAAGGAATTTGGTTAACAGTCTCCAATCGCATGGTTGCAACCTTAGTGTTTCACTAAGTCAAAGCAGGTCCTTGCAGTGTAGCGACAGCGAACTTAGCTTTTTTTTCCTTTCGTACATTCACTGATTCCAAAAACCATCTCGGTTTTCTCGAACCATCGTCGCAACTCGACAGCCCCTTCAGTACCATGAAAAACAGTAGGGTTGCACTTCATAAATCCAGAAAAAGTGCATTCTCGGGCAGCAGGTGCTCCACCTTGTCTAGATCCGCTAGCCTCGCCAGCATTAACTCGCCTAGCTCGATCAGCAGCCAAAGCCTTATTAACCCTCGAAGTGATCATTCGCTCAATGGCAACTTGAGTCAGAGGTCCCAATTTTGGTGGCATGATTCTGTCACGACACAAAAGAAAACCTTGATAAGCATTCATACCATGATATAATCATAACATGTATAAAGTAAATCAACCACAACATTAGTCACACAACATCAAGTAGTAATAAAAAGATAGTCATTCATTATTAATCACAAAAGAGTTAATACTTAGTTGCATTGTTTCACAAAATGATACAAATCATTACAACCAATAGCATCAAGTCAACTAACTAAGGATTTAGTTTATTGATTACACAATAAAGATATTACTAATGAAACTAAACTACTAAGAGTCACGAGGGGATCCCCGCGGCTCAGATGATGGACTCTCCTCATCTTTGACCGGAACATCGATAGCCTCATTCGGTCTTTCTTCAAACACAACTCCCCTATGAATCATCTCCTGGTAGAACTCATAGGCTTGAACTCTAGTCCAATGGAGATCTCTCTCGACTCGTTCTTTCTGCATACTAAGAATTGTGTTGTCCAGCCTTGCGTCTTCCAATTCTTTCTTCAACTTCTTACACTTGGCTCTTTCTTCAACATTACCAAATTCTTTGATAAGATCTTCCAATACAACCTCTCTTTCTCCCACACTACGTCGCACTTCATTGGAGCAGAAACGCAGCATAGCTTGTATGGGTTTTCTACATATGGGCTTTTTACGTAACCTAGCAACCATTTCTAAGCATATATAGGTTTTCTACATGAACTCTACACTACAACATATTGTTTTGCATTCTTAATAATTTTATAACATACATGTAGCTGAGATTTATATAAACCATCGTAGGATAAGTTTACTTGGCTGCTTGGAGATGGGAGCAAAATAGATGATTCACATTGAAACAAAATGGTTCTCTACAACACCTCTTCCATAAAATTGTTTTCTACAATCCCTCTTCAAGTATATTATAAAATGGTTTACCAAAATACAATATAAAAACAATAACAATATCAAAATCATAACACCCATTTGCATAAGTGAATAAGGATATGTAACCTTCTAAATTGAAAAGAATCCGGCTATAAGGAGTTCCTTATTTGCAAAGCATAAGAGTTATCTTTAGGCATTCCGTCTGCATATGACCTTCAAAAAGCAATAACAACAATTTTCAGTTTCATTAGTGGTATCGATATCAAACATATACCTTAAACTTGTAAGAAAGCTGAAAATGATTATTCATAAATCTACAAAACCAACAAAAAACTAAAACAAAATTGGATCAGCTTGGTTATTATAATTGGAGTTCCGATACACCATTCTCATAGCTTGGATCTTGGTAAATCAATGGTGTAAATGAAAGAGGGAAGAAAGAGAGGAGAAGACACATAGCTTATGATGTGGAAGAAAGAGATAATGGGGTGGGAGAAGTATGGCTGGAAAGTTAAAACGGGTAACATTAAATGTCTAACCCGTGGGTATCTAATCGGGTTGGACATCATTAATGCACCCGGTGTTTCTGCTTTTTGTAGTGTTTTACAATTTTAATTTGTCGGTTCTAAAGTAAATTTCAACCCCCTTCCTTATAAATGACATGTTTTCTTTTGCAAGATTCATCATGTTTATTTCCTTGAAAGTATGATTTATTTTATATTGCTTCTTTTTTCTTTTCTTCATTATTATTTGTTCTTTCTTTTCGGGGTACAAATACATTTCCTTTTCTTTATGGGATAATTCCATATTTACCCAATATAAACCTTAAAATGTCATATTTATTTTACTTACAAGTGAACAATGCATAATGTACGATGACTTTGATGTGTTTTTGAGGAAATATGGAATTTTGATGTTTTTATTGAGGAAATATGGAATTGACCCCATTTTATTTGTAATTTTTCTATGCATCAAGTGAATTGACGAACCTCTTGATACAAACCAAATCGTGTCGATTGATTCTATAATCACCCGATCCTCCACAAACACACCTACGTCTTAGCTCACTACAATGTTGCTAATGTCAATTTGAAGCCTAGCCATGACAATTCGTCTCTTTATTAAGATTTCTATAATTATAGGCATATCCAATTACTTGGCTTTACGAAGATATTTTTTGATCACATGGAACTAGGCATATTGACGTTATGCAATGTTGATACTTGATAGTCTTGATATTGGTGGTATGTTCTGTTGGGATTTAACATCTAGGTAATCAAATAACTACGAAAGTAGCAGGATTGATATAGTATTGCATATGGGTTAACAAAATAACTACAAGAGTAAATAGAAAGCGTTACCCTCTTAGCCAATTGATCAAGAAAACGAATAAAGCGACTAAAACAATCGCCTCTACGGTTGCTCACACAATCACGTCAACAAAACACGTTAAGTTGTCTAGACTTAACTTCATGAACAAAGCAACAATTGTACCTTCTTGGATCAAAACCCTAATCAAACAAACCTTTGTGATCTTGAACCAATTAAACCGGATTAAGGTTTATAATAAACCCTAATTAACCGAATATCCTTAAACCGAATTAAAGAACCCGAAAATTAAATTGGGGTTCAACCGAATTCAGTTGAGGTGTAGAACCGAAACCCTTAACAACCCTAGAGAGGGGCCCGGCGATTTCGGTGAGGGAGGGAGGAGGAAAGATTTTAGGATGAGCAAATTATGAAGTAGGTTATGGGTGTTTATATAGGCACCCAAACCCTAAACCTTCATGGGCCTCATTAAATGCTAATTGAACACAAAACCCATCTAGAACCTCCCATAGGGGTCCGACCACTTTGGCGTTCCCCTTTGGAGTTCGGGTTTTGTATTAACCCATATTTTAGTCCCTCGGTTTATAATTGTGAAGTTTAAACGAATTTTCTGTGTTATGAAAGTGTGTGCCCCAATTGGCTCACATATTGTAATGTACAAATGCTAGCCGACTACCTTTAATCCAACAGCTCCACTTGGGAGTTGGTTTAGTAAACACCTACACACTCTATTACCTATAATTGGCAAAGTCTAGGAACCCACACAATTATTTTTTACATTAGGAATATTATGAGTGAGTGTTTCAAAAATTCATCCAGCTATTTTAAATGGTTATAATTTCTTGCTTTATTATTATCATCCCTTTGTTACTAGCTACGTTAAACCATGGATATGGATCCTAAGTCATCTCCGTAGAGTTTAACATTATGTTTCTCGTTATTGAAAATTAATTTAGATATACAAAGTAATCAAGAATCATCTTGGAATTACTCTCTAGGGAAACAGGCCATTCTTTTATTGAATAAATCTTGAGTGGGCCCAATGGTATCTTTCTGCACATATCAAGTGGAGGAACAAATCCTTTATTGACTACAAGTGTTGTGGATGATGCTTTATATAAACTCCGAAAAATAGCTTTTATAACTACCATGTTTCAGGACAGCGTTATGGTATAATCACAAAGTGATATCCACTCCACAGAACTTGCTTTGCATATCAAGTCTTAAGAACAATTTTTTATCTACCATTTTTTGACATTTTACTCGATGACATGGATTCCAAAAGTAAATAATCGAAGGTTGGGGTAATCCACTATGCATTCCCTTGTGATAATACATATGAGTTTGCTGGGAAACAATCTATATATTCACGGAATTATCCAACACTCAACATTTGCCCTTGCATAAACAATATTCCCATATTGTTAACCGACAATGGACATATTTAGAATGATAAAATTATTCAATGGTATTAAACATGCAAATTTGGATAACATTTTTATAATGAATGAAGAACAAATATCAAGTATCTTTATTCATCAGAAAGTAAAAATTGTCTTACAATCCAATTATCCAAATACTAAAAACAGATATGCATGAAACTAATTAGCAAGTTGAAGTCTAATGTTTCCAACATTCTCAACTCTTTCTTTACCAACGACAAAACCTAATATTGTTTATCCGAGTAATCTTTCCGAATACTTGTTTTCAAATATCATATTGTAAAAAGATTTAAAAAATAAGGATGAGTGTCTTATTGTTCAGGTGATACTATGCAAGAGTCATAGTATGGACAAGGTAATAATACCTTTTATAGGGTATTTGAAGTCAACAAGATACCTATCTCAGAAGTCATTCTTTTCGGTTTTTAAAATGTATATATTTCATTCTTATGTGTTATGCAACACTGCTATTAATGAAGCATATCTAAGTGAGCAGATTTATTCGTAAATGATAAAATCCTTTTCAATAGAATTGTTATTCTTTTGCATTAGTGACACATACACCGATAGGCTTCATAATTCGTAAAGTTTTGTATAATCAGTGATATAAATTACCCTAAATGAGATTTTGTTATCTTAAATTATCTCAATTAGTACTTTGTTGTTTAGCTCTGTTCTTGCTAACATGCAAAAGTAAAAACTAGTCACATTACACGATTATAATTTATACATATGACCCTTAGTTAAAAAAAAACAAAGGTTTCCATCCATGTACCTAATTTATCTCAAGTGGAATATATTATTTAAGACTTGATTACAATGACATATTGACATTGTGTGTTGGACTTTATTTCCACATTCGGTTTTCTTAATAAACATTTATTCCAAAGGTCGTTTATTTTCCTAATTTCCCAAAGTGAAGTTTCCATTCCAATCTACAGGATTTAATATCTAGCTTTATGTGGGAACGATAATTTATAATTCTGTCATACAACATACGAATTTAAGAAAATTAACATGGTGCCTCCACTCCAATGTCAGATGTACTCTCGGAGTCATCTTAATTTAATCAGAATCATATTGTTTTTATTTATGATCCAGCTCTAGATGTTGATCCTTCCATACTTGGATTCTTTTCATCTTGTGATTTACTATATAAAGTTTTTAATATATTTATACTCATGGACCTTTTTGATTAACAATCGTCCTCGAAATGTAATCATAAGGAAAGAGTCTTAAAATTAATTGCCATAATTTCCAAATATAGCTCTTAAACCTTTTTGATCACTAACATCGTCCTCGCCAAGGTTATCATCCAAGAAGAGTTATGAACCTTAACTTGTCTTTTTTAAGATTTAGAAATCATTGTATGACAATTTAGATATCTTTATATATTTATTCGTGCAGAAATGAAGATTTAATCATATTCTTATTGTTGTGTATGTAAGATCATAAATTCTTATCATCAGTCAGCATTATTTGTATTACAATCTTGTCCCTTTGAGCCTTTCTTTAAAAAAAAACTTCATTCTAATCCTCACGAGGTTTACATTTTGGTAAAAGAATCTATCAAGACTCAAAACTGATTGGCTTTAAGGACTGCATCTTATCATTCATAATTCTAAGACATTTATAAATTCAGATGTGATTATTGTATCTTAGCAATTAACAGGTTTGAAATGATCCTCTAATTTATATTTCTCAGCATTAATATTACATTATCAATCAAGTGATGAGGCATCCTTGCAGATTTATGAATGTGAGTTCTAATATACTTTGGTTTGACATTTACATGTTAAACCTTAGTGTGACATTAGCAAGTGATTTTAGAAGGTTATGTATATTGTTCTTGAATATTTTCAAGGTTTACAGATGCTCCCACTTACTTTTATAAGTAGAGAAAACTCTCTAAATACTAAGTATTTAAGTACATATGATTGTCTTAATTGGGAATACAAAAACACATTTTAAGTTCTCATTCTTAGCTTGTTAATTAATATATTTTCAAAAGATTTTTACAATTTTAGAACTTTCACAAGACATAATTGGATTCATCTCAATCTAAAGATGATGTCTTGATTACCTTCTAGGTTGAAACTATATTGAGTGTATCTATGACACACGCAATTTTCTAACCTTGATAGATTTTGGAGGTAGAGCAATTCAAGCTATCATGAATCAAACAATATAAATATAGTTTGTTTCAACACATTAGACACAACATAATAATGTGGTATTCTATGAGTATTGGAATTGTGAGACTCCATCAAAAATTCATTAGATAACTTAATTCTCTTTAGGTCAAATACTTGTCAATTGGGTCGTGCCAAATTAAATACACAGTATTTAAATCCCAAGACATGCTATAAATGTATTTTTCTGTATTAAGCAAGAACTCTTTGTTCATTTCTTAAACTATAAGCGTGTTCACAAGAAGACAGAACAAATTTTCAAGACTTCCATGTTCTTGTGGTTTAAAAGGGAAAAATAAACATGTCAATTTTATACATTATAAATGTCTTTAAATTATTCAAGGACCTCATGTTAACTATATGTTTATGTCGTTTCATGAAAACAGAACATGTATAAAGTTATACGTTTAAAGTATCCGAATTAATTCAAGGACATCATGTTAATGTTTTTTAACAAGAAGGACATAACAATTTTATCTACTTACTTTATTTTATGAGTTCATTGATTAAATCAAAGAACTTTATAATTAGTTTAGCAAGCAAACATAATAATACTCACTAAAGTAATCATGTACGCAAACTCTTGAGTTCAAAATTATTCAAGTTATTTCATACTTCAATATTTTGATTATTTTCATCTAGCCATGGTTTATATTAACTAAATCATATAGTCAAATTAAATGAAAGTTAAACTTATATATTATATCTTTAACTTCAAATGTAATAGGGCCTACAAAAATCTTTCCGAGTTTTAGTCCTAGTCATTGATTTGCTCTTTTACATTGCGGTCAAGAGAAACCAATAATCATATTGTTAATATGTGTTCCTTGCCACTTTAGAGTTTTCCACTTGTGTTTTACAGAGACAACATTTTCTAGTATTACAAGCAGTATCAAAACTATATGTTTAATAAAGGAAAATTGTTGGTTTATTATTATATGATAACATTTCGAAAGCAACGTCTAGATATGGGACTTGTTATCATACAAGAATAAATGCAATCTTACTTAAACATGTGTTTGTTCATATTCGGAAAGTAATTAATTATTTCTCAAAGCAAGCTAGAAATAATATAGGCATTAACAAGGGAAATAAATGTTTCGTAGCTCCCACTGAATGTGACACCCATTTCTAGAATGTCTCTTCAGTTTTTAAAATGCATAGCTCCCAATGGGATTTGTCAAATTGTTTGTGTTACTCACCAGTAGAAATTCAAACAACCATTTTTATTGTACATTTGTATTCTCTTAGAATGGCCTACAAGTAGTAATGTACTTAGGTATTGAGCAAAGAATATGAAATTCTACTTATGTAGATGAGGGACTAGCCATTTATGCTTTCTTTTAACTTGAATATTTAGCATGCAATTCCTCCTTATTGTCTGCATAGCCACAAGGGTATTTAGCACCTTAAGGAATAATATGAGTCTAAGAAAAATACCTAGCAGATATGCTAGTAATTTCTTTACTCATTGCGGTTTAAACTCATACATCGTGACAAATGCAAGATGTAATTTATTTTGGTAGCTATAGAAAAAAATGTTCTCTAGTTACTCAAAATATTTTATCTTTCAATTATTTCAAAGCCGAAAAGAAGGGTAATGAAAGACAGTAAATGAGTTTAATTTAAATTGAAAATTTTCAATTATTCTTGTCAACCAATGAGTATAGATAGAAGTCTCACCTTTTCTTACTAGAAAAAAGAGACTATGTTTGGTCCTTTTATAGGTGAAGAACATAACTTTCGTTTACGAAATATGTGCAAAACACAATTAATGAGGAAAATAGAAAGTTCAATTTAGTATTTACGATAATTGAAATTCTTAATAGAATTAACCATAACCAATTTAATTTAATAATTAAGACTAAGATCCACTTGACCTCCCATTTATTACCAAGGTTCTGACCAGGGCGTAAAGAATGGGGCAAAGAGGATAAGCATCGGCAAACCCCCCGAGTTAATTGATTTAATGCAACTATTAGGTTTATGATACTTATCAAAAACATTAGTCAGCATGTAATAATGTTTGAGAGCATGTTTAGTATCATCTTATGCCTCGGGTCCAAGGTCTGACCAAGCCTACTTGAATTAAGTCGACCAAGCTAGAACTTGCAAAAATCGTTAGAGGTCTGACCAGTACACGAAATTCGCCATGGGTTGGTAGGGCCTTAAGGTTTGACCAAAGCGGTCAAACCAATTGCACGTGTTCTTGGTTGGCTGGCATAGACTTAAAATTTTTATAGGGGTATGCACATAAATGTGTTAAAAGCGTGTACAAAGAAGCATGCAAAACAACTTTGTATCACTGATTTTAAAAACCTTTAATAATGACACTTTAGTGACATGTCATGGTTCACGGTAACTCCAATCGAACACACAAAGCAGCGGAGAAACAGGTCAGTGCGAAGCATATTAAAAACCTTATTTCTTTAGAGAATTACGTAAAAACAACCCGCCTTAAACTTCTCTTATAGTTTGTTCTAGTGGATGAGCCGTACTTCCCACGAGTCCATAGCGTCCGGTTTTTAATTCATGAAAAACAAGTTTCATAGTTTAACGTCTTATTAATTTCTTCAAAAAAACACCGTTTTCCACGAAACAAATGGTTGGTCACTATGAGCATGCATTAGGCGTGTAAAATTAATAGACATACATCAACATCATCTTTTTGGTCATATGGCATATTTATTTAGGCGTGTAAACAATTAAACATTAAATAATCATGCATACATGGATTCATAATACAAAAGATGACATTAAGCATACAAGTAAACATGTAAAATCCGAGTTCTCTTGCGAGTATTCCCCAAATGGAAAACCATAAGACCCTCACTAGGTTTTCTGCTAAAGTACCTAGATCGCCCCATTCACCACATTTGTGATTGAGTGGGTCTTATAGTCGGAATAGACAATAATAAAAAAGGAAGCATACAAGCTTAATTAACAATTTTAATTTTCCTTTTTAACCTATATTAACTTTTAATAGATTTTCAAGATCAAGATCTACACATTTTATTCAGTTATGGCAAGGAATTGCATATCATTGTCATATTTTACTAGTAAAACATGAATAAAATATAAAACGCAACAGATCATAGCTTATGTTTTAATAATAGGCATGTAGACTAGGCGTATAATTAAAACAAAACGTGTAACCCATAAAGCTAAAACGAGTTGGCTCGTGATGCCACTGTTGGGATTTAACATCTAGGTAACCAAGTAACTAGAATGTACGCGCGGATTGGATTAGTAATAGCATACTGGTTAAACATAATCTAAGAAGTAAATAGAAAGCGCTTACCTCTTAGCCAATTGATCAAGAAAACGAATAAAGCGACTAAAACAATCACCTCTACGGTTTTGTCACACAATCACGTCAACCGAACACGTTAAGTTGTCTAGACTTAACTTCACGAACAAAGCAACAATTGTACCTTCTTTGGATCAAAACCTAATCAAACCAAAAATTTTGTGATCTTGAACAATTTAAACGGATTAAGGTTTATAATAACCCTATTAACCGAATATCCTTAAACGAATTTTAAAGAACCGAAAAATCCAAATTGGGATTCAACCGAATTCAGTTGAGGTGTAGAACCGAAACCCTTAACAACCCTAGAGAGGGGCCAGGCGATTTCGGTGAGGGAGGGAGGAGGAAAGGTTTTTAGAATGAGCAAATTATGAAGTAGGTTATGGGTGTTTATATAGGCAACAACCAAATACCAAACCCTAATTCTTGAAAGAAAACTTTCATGGGCCTCTTTAAATGCTAATTGAACACAAAACCCATCTAGAACCTCCCATAGGGGCCGGCCACTTTGGTGTTCCCCTTGGAGTTCGGGTTTTGTCTAATTTAGTCATTCGGTTTATATTTGTGAAGTACTAAACGCATTCTCCGTGTATTAACGTGTGTGCCCCCAATAGGCTCACATATTCATAATGTACAAATGTAGCCGACTACCATAATCCAACATGTTCTCCACCGATCTTGATCACCAAATGAAGATATAGATTTTTAATAGAGAGAGATGCAGCTTGCTCAATTGGTGGCCTGATGATACGATTATAAAACAGATCGTTTATGAAGTTCAGTTTAACGCGACCGCTCACCATCTTTCAAAAGTCTCTTCTGGTTTTCTTTTTGTTGTTTATCATTTTGTTTCGTCATCATCTTGTTTGTTCAACAATAAATTATTTAATATGTTTCTATCATGATGTATTTAATGTTAGGTGTTCTACTAATTCTTATTATAGTCATGCAGTGTGGTCTACTGAATGTATTATTCTTCCTCATCAAGAAATAGAATATTTTCCCTCATTGAATCTTTGGTTGTTTTTGTTATGCGGGTTTGATTAGTCAGTAGGTATATTGTGTGTTCAATTAGAGAAAGAGAAGTTGTGCTGGATACTCATATGAAAGAACACGTATGGTCATAATTTTAGTGGAATACAAATGTTGGTGGGGGGAGTATCTGTGATGGATTAAACAATGAGGTAGATGGATCAGGATGTCTGGCAAATATGGAACGGGAAAAAAGATACACCGGACTAGAGAAGAGAGATCGGGTCAAGTGGTTGGCCAGCGGTGCGGTATCTATAAATATATGTGAGGTGGTTGGATCCGGTTCGGAGCGGGTCGGGTGTCGGGTTGGACCTGCACGCGGCAATCCCGGTGATTGTTGGTTTATATAATTACAGTATTAGTGAAAGAATATTTTTCAGTAACTTCAAAAATAGAAAAGTTGTTGTATACATATATGAGAAAAAGTGTTTGGAATAGAACTTGAAAATTGGAGAGTAAGTTGATTTTGTCCCACATTGATAAATAGAGAAACTTTTGATATGTTTATAAACAAGCATGGTTACCCGCGCGTTGCTGCGGGACGTTAATTTTTCGCGCATAGTTGCGGGTTTAATTGTTTTTTTCTAATTTTTTTTATTTTATGCGGGTTTATTTTTTCGGGCTTATGTTTAATAGTGGTTTTTTTTATATGGGCTTATGTGTTAGGCCTCATGGCGCGGGTATTTTTTGATCTAAATAAGTCAGTACTTTTGTAATTTTCTTTTTTTATTTTGTGGCCGTGTATAGTATTTTTTTTTATTGGTATTTATAAAAAAAAAGGTGGCCATATTATTGTAGATGACGTAAAAAACGACGTCGTATCACTTTTGTGTCGAACAAATTTTTTTTAAAATATTATTTTTTTTTTTATTATTATTTTGTGCGGGTTTATTTTTTTGGTCTTATGTTTAATAGTGGTTTTTTTTATATAAGTCAGTACTTTTGTAATTTTCTTTTTTTTATTTTGTGTCGAGTATTTTTTTTTTGTATTGCGTATTTAAAAAAAAAAATGGGCCGGCCCAAACTGGGAGCCCATTGGGCACCCGCATGGGGGACCGAACATGTACATATTACTGTAGCACGGACGTTGTAAAAAACGACGGTCCTATCACCTTTTGTGTCTTGTTTCCGAACTATTTTTTTTGAATATTATTTTGTGCGGTTGTTTTTTTATATGAGCTTTTGTGTGGGCCCCTCATGACGCGGGTATTTTTTGATATGAATAAGTCAGTACTTTTGTAATTTTCTTTTTTTTTATTTTGTGTCGAGTATTTTTTTTTGTATTGCGTATTTAAAAAAAAAAAGTGGGCCGGCCCAAACTGGGAGCCCATTGGGCCGAACACTGTTCATATTACTGTAGCACGACGATTAAAAAAAAAAGTGGGCCGGCCCAAACTGGGAGCCCATTGAGCCGAACACTGTTCATATTACTGTAGCACGACGTAAAAAACGACGTCGTATTACTTTTGTAATGTGTATGTATATAATGAGAGTACGTCCCGTAAATTTTTTTTCTTATTTTTGGCCAAAGAAGGGGAGCGGGATTATAAAGTTTTTTTTTTCCCCGGGCCGATGAACAGTAACCGAGCCCAGTGGGCCAGGTACTGTTCATTTTACTGTAGAAGCTAGTCAAAAACGACGTAGTACCACTTTTAAAATGAGCAATTTTTTTCTTCATATTATTTTGTGCGGATTTATTTTTTCGGTGTTTGATAGTTTGTTTTGTTCTTATATTAAATGACAATCGCGCGTTTTTTTTTTGGCCCAGGCCGATAGAAAGCCGTAAATAGTTAAAAATGAGAGTACGTCCCGTAAATTTTTTTTTCTTATTTTTGGCCAAAGAAGGGGAGCGGGATTATAATTTTTTTTTTTTTCGGGCCGATGAACAGTAACCGAGCCCAGTGGGCCGGTTACTGTTCATTTCACTGTAGAAGCGTGGCCAAAACGACGTAGTATAGCTTGTGAAATGTGTATTACTATAATTTTCGGTATGCGGTCCGATCGAACCCAATAATGGACCCAACATTTTAATCCGTTTGTTGGTCTAGTGTTTTAAGCCAAATTGGTTTTCTATCCAGTTCGATTTTAGTCGATTCGGTCCTGTTTTCGGACCGAGCCTGGATAGACCACAAAGGCACACAAACATCACCGTTGGACCCTCCGCCATGACCTATCTTTATTGTCATGTCACGAGTTGGTTTACCCGCGCTTCGCGAGGACGCGATTACCCGCGCTTCGCCGCGGGACGCAAAGGACAAACGGTTGTTACTTAACGTTCGATAAGTAACGACCGACCCAACGGACTATTTTTGGTAAATTAAAAAAAAAAACTAACGGTCGTTACTTGACAGCCGTTAGTGGGGGAAGGGGGAATTTTGTAATTTTTTAAAATGAGGACAGTCATTACTTAACGTTCGTTAAGTAACGACCGACCCCAAGGACTATTTTCGTAAGTTGTTAAAAAAAATAAAGATAACGGTCGTTACTTAACAGTCGTTAGTGGGAGAGGGGGAATTTTGTAATTTTTTTAAAGTGAGGGTAGTTTTCGTCATTTGCGTCATAGTGTGGGTGTATTTCGTAAAATGTATGCTAAATGGGCTGGGCGGAAAATGGGCCGGATTTTGGGCCGAAAAATGGGCCGGGTTGTGGGCTGGGTCACGGGTCGGGTCGGGGCTCCGTATTGCAAATGGTTTTCCTTATGATTGTTTATAGTTAGAATTAGTATGTCACATCAAAATTTTTTTTCACATCCTTTAACACTCACATATCCATAAACACCATCACTCGAGCTAAACACTAATTTCGTAAGGGGGAGGATTCTCTCAAGTTCTTGTAACTTGATTGATCAAGTTAGACAAATATTGACCTTTGGATTAAATCCAATGGTTAAGATTAAAAGAGAAGTTGGTTATTATCATTTGATTTGGGCCATTTGATCAAATCTAATGGCTGGAAATTGTCTAACTTGATCAATCAAGTTACAAGTAACTTGAGAGAATCCTCCCCCATTTCGTAACCCATGATTTTATTAATTTTTCATCTTTTCTAAACCAACAAAATTTTCATTCATTAAAATATAATAAAAGAATAACAAGGGACCAAATTTTACATTTGTTAAGATCTATTATAAAATAAAACCAATATACAAGGACTAAACCTGGTAATTTTATAGTATAAATTATTAATTAGAAAAAGAAAAAAGAAAAAAGAACCTGTGTTCCTCTGCTCACACACTCCATGTCTCCATCTGTCTCCGGTAAGCAACATTTTCTTTTGCATTTTCACAATTGTTTTTTTAAAAGATTAATAATAATTTGTTTGCTACTAAGTTACATAACTTAATTGTTTTTTTGTGATATTTAAGTTTGGGGTTTTTTTTAAATAAGGGGTGTTTGGGTTTAAGACTTATTCTGTCTTGTTTGCTACTTAGTTACATAACTTAATTGTTTTTTTTTTTTTATTTGGGGTTTTTTTTAAATAAGGGGTGTTTGGGTTTAAGACTCATTCTGTCTTGTTTTCGAGTCAATCTTAGACAGACATGACATACATATATAAGGAATAGTGTAAAGGGGGTGTTTCTTTCGGCTTATATAGCCGCCTTATGTCTTATTTTGTTTTGGCTTATTATGTCACTTTTTGTGGCTTATTTTCAAACTTGTATAATCTGAAAAGTTTCAAAATAAGCCACAAATAGTGAGCTAGCTTATGAAACATAATAAGCCCAAAACCAAATTAGCCATAAGCCGACCCCTAGGTTAGTAGCTTTATGGTTGATTAAGTGCATCCATAAACTTTTTTGAAAACCCAATGCCAAAAAATTATAAACTACGACTCGCTTGGATTAACACGTGTGGAATGTAATAAGTGACAAATTGCTGCTATATAAAGTTGATTTTGTGTACCAAGTGTCCATGTTCCATCTCTTTCATATCTGGATGCAAAAAAGTTAGGTCGACTGTACCAAGTGTCCATCTTCTCTTACTTATTCTATATAAAGTACCTGGATTATGCGATATGAGATTACCCGAATCAGAATTAATTAGGGGTTTACTTATTTTAAAACTTCATTTTGCTTCAAAACTATATGCAGGTATCAACCTGCAAATTTCTAAGTATAATTTTCGACTAAGATTGGCTCTTAAATAGGTAAACCCAAACACCCTATTAGCTTTAACACAACGAGTCTGCACGAGATACATAGTGTTCGCATGTACCTTTTCAGTTTGTGCTAGTGATTCAGATTATTACTAGTTGTGAGTGTTCTGATAGATGATCAAAATCAGAATTGTTGCAAACACTAAAACCGATTATTTGGTTCCTGTGTTTAAAAAAGCGCGCCTGATGTGCATTTGGGGCAGATGCACTACCCTATTGCCTCAGACACCCTGATGCATTGCGATCACGGGATGTGTGGTGAGGCGCACGCATCAGGCACCCAACAGCTAATGCGTGCATAGGTGCTTTTTTGTGCTATGTACTCGGGCCTTATAAAGTAAAATTGGTCTTAAAAATGTGTATTGGGCTTACTTCTAAAATTATAAGATTATCACTTTCAAACTGCAATGGCAAACACCCGTTAAGTTATTATAATTAGCTCTTATGACCAAATTCTCGTTTAGTTAAAAATTCCGAGTAATTTCAAATCTGGTAATGTACGTACATTTCTAATGTAAATAGTTTTATTTTGTTTTTACTACTATTATGATTCTTGTTAATAAAATTAACATTAGGTAGTTGTTAAGCAATTATACCGATCCATGTTATTCGTTTATGTGAGCTAATAGTGTTAATCACTTTATTTTATACGTTTCTTCAGTTATATGTGCTCAGCTTTAAACGTCACTTACAATTGTGATTAATTTTTATTTACAGCTTGTTAAGGAACTGATCGGATTGAAGAACGAAGCACTAAAGGACGGGAAGCTTTAGGCCTAAAATTTAATCCCTACTTGTTGAAACGTAACAAGATAAAAAAATGTCAGATAACATACCTTTCGATATCCAATCAGAAATCATGAAAAGGCTTCCTGTCAAATCACTAATTCAATTCCGATCCGTTTCAAAACAATGGAAGTCTCTTATCGACAGTGCGAAATTCATAAAAAATTACCACATCATTCACACAAACCCGCAACATCATCTTCTTGTAATTTACGAGTTGGATTTTGTCGAAACATATACTTCCATTGTCGATAACAATACTTTCCCCCAACAAAAGTTTCCCTTAACCGCCCCGGAGTACCTTAGCTTATTAAGAAACACATTTACACTCAGCTCCGTTGACGGGCTGGTATGTTTTTGCGGAGACGTAGATTGGAGAACTAGAATGGCTGTTATTTGGAATCCTACTGTTAGGAAATCTGTTGGTATTGTTATCCCTATCTCTAAAGGGGTGGATATTGTTGTTGGGTTTGGTGTTTGTCCAGATACTAGTGACCCTAAGCTTGTTAAGATTATTGTTGATGAAATAAATAGTATGTGGGAGGTGGATGTTTTTACTTTAAGTACACGTGTTTGGAAAACTGTGTATACGGGTGTGCCTTTTAAATTGGGTGATTTGTCGTGGTCTCAGGTTTTTGTCAATGGGGTTATCTATTTCCATGCTTGTGATTCTATATATTTGGATGATGGAGTTAGGTCTAATTTTGTTATTTTGTTTGATTTGAAGAGTGAGAAGTTTGGTGAAGTGTGTCTTCCGGAGAGATTAGTACATGCACCTCTTTTAAGAGAGACAAAGGTGAATGAGTCGCTTGGTTTACTTGAGTATTATATTGAGGGTGGGAAATATGTTTGTGGTGTGTGGACGAGGAAAGATAATGCTAATAAACTGTTTACTAAGATATATACTATTAAGGTTGAGTGTAAGTCACTGTAAGATAGGGTAGTGGGGTTTAGGAACAATGGTGAGGTTGTAATGGAACTGTTGGATGATGATATTTTTGATGAGTCTTGAATTGAAGTTTATGAACCCTTGTCAGGGCATACTAATGGTGTTGGGATTAATGGAGAGGTATATTCGTTCTCCGTGAGGTCGTATATGGAAACACTACTTTTGCTTGATGAGTCAGATTCTATCATGTATTAACGACGATGGTGCTATATTGCAAGGTGTCGAGATCAAGCTGCGGGTATCACGCCAGTCTTCTTTATTATTCAGTTTAGTTTATGTTACTAGAAAGATAACTGTGAACATATTTGTAAGGGAATGCTGATGAAGGTGGTTTAGTGGTTGGTATCATAGCCATACACATGCTTCTTTATTAGATTTGCTTTGATTGCAATTGCACGCGCATCAGCATATGTCCTGATCAAAGTAAAACAGACATGAATCAATGATTGATTAGTGCTGATGTTTAGCTTTCGGGATGATACATCTGTTCTTGTGTTTTTTGTAAAAACAACTGCTCTTTTAAATGATGGCAAGCATGGGTGTTTCTTGAATTTTAAGAATGGTCATATTGAAAACCAGGTCAAAATGGTAATTTTAAAAACCAAGTCAAACATGTCTTTTCTGGTCGGGTCAATCCTACCTTTTTCCCCGATTTGATCCTCATCCTTTCTTCATTTTGCCATTCCATTATGATGTCTCAGTTTCAACCATTCCGTTACTAGAAAGATAAGTGTGAACATATCTTTGACTTAGCAGCTTGTTAAAGCAAGGTCTTTTATCATCTTACATGTTTGAGGGGATTTTAAAATGATACTTTATTGTGTTTTGTTTAAAACTATTGTTCTTGTAGATGATGTCAAACATGGGCGTTCATTGAATTATATAAACGGTCATTTAGAAAACCAGATCAGTTTAAAAACTGAGTCAAACGGGTCTTCTCTGGCTTGGCCAGGTCCATCCTTTCTTAATTTCTCTTGCCATTCCATTATAATGTCTCAGTTTCAGCCATTCCTTTCTTAAAGTGCACGACTTAGTATAATTTTACTAGTGTCCATTTTCCTGTTGGCATTATCATTATCATTGTCTTATATTTTTTACAGAGGTGTTTGGATATGGCCGACACTGACTGATGAGGCTGTACGTGGTTGTTAAGGAGCATGGCCGTCTCTAAATTTATGAAATTTTTTAAGACCTTGAACGAAATTACATAATGAGGCCCTGCGATAAGAAATGTTATATATAAAGTGTCATCGTTTATAAGAAATAATGCATATAATTGTTAACGGGATAAATTTTGGTGCCCCTAAAATTTTTGAGGCCCTGTGCGGTCGCCCACCTTGCACACCCTCAAAGCCGGCCCTGTTAAGGAGGTGATGGTAGGTGATTTGTTGTGGTAATGATTTAGTATACAGAACTGAAACTGGGTTGTTGAATGTGTTTTTGCCATCTCAATTTCTTGGTTTTGTTGAATGTTAACAGCTTTTGCTGAATGTGTCTAACCGGTTTAATATGACCTGGTTCACGAGAAACCCAGCGGGTCTAACCGGGTTTCGAAAATATAAAACCGGTTTAATATGACCCGTTTTTTCGACCGAAACCGGTTCAACCGGTTGACCCGGCCGGGTCGAATCGTGTTTCAATACACTGGTTTTGTTGAATTTGGAAGTGGGTTTTGTTGAATGTATTTTTGTGATAATACACGTGGAAGAAACATTGGTAAAGGTTGTTTTACTTGAGGTTTTTGTAATTTTAATGAGAAAAATGATGATGATGCTAATAAATTATGAAAAAACTAAAAATAAAAAATAGTGTTATAAGTGGGTGTCAAGTGATTACGTGGAGGGTTGCTTAAATTCTTTATTTATTTTGACTATATTTAATGGGAAATGCTAACAACAGCCTTAAGGTTGTCGTTAAGCAAATAAATTTTATTACAATACAAACTATGAATGATTTTGATTGGATGATCATCCTGAAAAAGGTGGAGACAATCCCGGAATTAATGAATATACCATTGATACTTGATTTTGATTGGTTGAATTTTATTTTTACCAAGAATTGTAATAAAATAAATACTTTTAACCACAGCCCTTAGGGTTGCCGTTAGCAAAACCCATATTTAATTTAATTAATAGTGCAAAATTGAGATGAAAAAAATACCTTCACGTAAGAGGCATGTGGGTTGACTTAACCGGAGAATATAATGACACTTAGCGACAGGGATAAATGGTGTTACATGGTTTGATTATAAGGATCAATAAGACACTAAAAAAAGACATGGACTCAATTAAGGATTTGACCTAAACTACATGGACGAATCATGGACTCAATTAAGGTGTTAATTTTGTTATCAACCTTAACTTTTCGTCTTAGTTTCATCGATGTATATTTTCGTCTTAGAGGTATCGTCTAAAATATATACACGCCTACAAAAACTAAAATTACATAGTACTCCGTGTTGGTGAATTCCTGAGCTCTGGATGTGGCTGGAAGGCGTGTTACCAGAAATCAAGAAATCCTAGTTGGAGTGCAAGTCCAACTCGACCTATTCTATTTAGTATTTAGAATAGAATTAATGTAATCCTAGTTATAGTACAACGCGTCTATGTTAGGCTATATATACCGTGGAGGGTAGGGCATTACATTGTATCGATTGGAGTTTTGAGTTAAGTTTCTTCAATAAAAGTCTCTGCGTGTTTAGGCAGTAACATACCTGTTCTTGCTTGCTTATTTTCTGTGTCGTCTTCTTGTTTGCTGCTTCTGTTGTACGACCTCTGATTACCTTTAATTGGTATCAAGAGCTTGGTTGATTCGTGGAGGATTGTAGCCGCGTTAAGGGTTTCGATCAGCGTGTGATTCACCGATCTGTGTTCGAGGAAGAAAAAGGGAGCAGCGATTTAGGGTTAGATAAAACCCTAACTTAGAGTCGACTTCATAACCTGTGAAAAAGAGGGGTTTTTTTTAAGTTGCGTGAGATCAGTTGGGCTGGGCTTTTTGTATTGTTTGGTTCATACAGTGAGTTGGAAACAGTTTTTTTTAACTGTGGATTGTCTCGACTGTTAAGTTGGTTTTTGGTAGGACAATCCGGGAAACCGTTGATAGTCTTACGCGTATTCAACACGAACCAAGAATAAATCCAAGCCGTGGATTAAAGGGCTGGATTTCTCTCATTTACAAACATATTCTCGATCAAGAAAACGATCTGCCATGGTGGTGGGAGAAAGCTCGCAACCGCCTATAAAGGATACAACTTTGACGTTTCAATGTCCATTATTGACGTCAACAAACTATACCATATGGAGGATGCGTATGGAAGTTCACCAAAAATCACCTTATAATCACCCTTTTTGACCTTTTAACTTGATTTCTCTTGCACAATTAGCTACCTTATGCCTAGATCTTGCTTAATAACATAAACATTCACACATCTAAGCACAAAAATTCGGGTTTGATTTTTTTTCTATTGACTTATTTTTGACCACGAATTTGATCTTGTTGAACCACACGAATCAACCACGAATCCACACGTAGCTCTGATGCCAATTGTAGGATCCCGTTAACACTTCACTTCATACAATCGATCACGAAATCGGAACTAGAAATGAGAAAGAGAGAGTTGTTCTAGAGAGAGAAACTAGAGAGAGAATTGAGAGAGAAAAGAGAAAAGATATTTTTAGATATTTTCAACAACTTTACAACTAACTCTTTTCTAAATAGAAAAGAGTTTATATACCCCGTCGCGTTAAATGACGCGCGGGATATTTAACTAGGACCCGGGCTCGGGTTTTGCTTGGGATTAAACCCGAAACATATACAATATTAGATTATCTATCGAGCCCGATTCCTGATATTATCCTATTACAACATTAACTAATTAAAGACCGAAGCTCCATCGTAGAGTGACCGAACTTCCTTGTTCGACTCAATAAATTGAGGCTAACAAACTCGCAAAACCAAGGTCAACGTGACTCCTCGAAAAACCATGAAGAGAATGAACAAAAGGGTAGACAACATGAGAAACGTGACCTCTCACATATACAGTGTTACCGTTGTGATCAGTACGAACACTTTGTTTCAAAATGCCCTGAACGAAACCGAAACCATGAAGTTAACCTTAATGAGGCACAAGAGAAAGGTGTGTATCATGAGGAAGGTACATTTTTTATGATGAACCATATTCAAGAAACGATTTTCATGAATGAAGAAAAGTACACTCCACCAAAGAGCGAGTCAAATACTGATGATGAAGACGATGTATGGTACTTTGACAACGGTGCAAGTAATCACATGACAGGTAATTACTCTTACTTTTCTAAATTGAATGAAAATATTACCAGACGTGTTAGGTTCGGAAATGGTTCGTGTGTTAGCATAAAGGGAAAAGGCTCGATTTTGTTCCAAGGTAAAAATGGATAACAAAAATTATTGAATAATGTCTATTATATTCTCGCTCTTCGAAGTAATGTGATAAATCTCGGACAAGCGACAATATCCGGTTATGATATTAGTATCCGAGGTGATTTCTTAACCATGCGAGATAGTTGGGGAAGTTTACTTATAAAGGTTCCGCGTAGTGCAAATCGCCTTTATAAAGCTCAACTAAAAGTTGGTAAAGAAGGTACAAATGAAGTGGGACGGGAATCAGACAAAGAGGAGAACCCGCATAGCAGCTTGGTTACTGTTCACGAGACCAGCCCAAAAAGTAAAGAAGATCACTCTAGAAGTGATGGCACGCCAATCCCGATAGCACGACTTGAGACCATACGACTCTTGATTGCTCTCGCAGCCGGGAAAGGATGGAAGATTCATCACTTGGATGTGAAAACGGCTTTTCTAAATGGTGATCGAAAGAAGCTCGATAGTACTTTAGAAGAGATGGGTTTTCTACAATGCGTGCACGAAAAGGTAGTCTATAGGAAGGTATCCAATGGAGAATTTATCATTATTGCGGTTTATGGAGATGATATATTCATGACTGGGACAAGCTTGGATATCATAAATGAGTTCAAAAAAAGAATGGCGTTTCACTTTGAAATGTCGGATCTTGGTGAGTTAACTTATTACTTAGGTATTGAAGTCTCACAAAGAAAGGATTGCGTAGAGATCAAGCAAGAAAGATATGCAAGGAAGATCTTGAAAGAAGCTGGTATGGAAGATTGCAATGCAACTTCATATCCAATGGAAAAGGATCTCAAGTTGTCAAAAGCTGAGGATGAACCAGAAGTTCAAGCTACCCAATATTGAAAAGTGGTGGGTTGCTTACGTTACCTCTTGCACACTCGTCCAGATTTGACTTACTCGGTTGGTGTGGTTAGTCGATATATGCAAAGTCCAAGAAAATCACATGCTTGTGCTATCAAGCAAATCCTACGCTATCTTAAAGGTACAACTTCGTTTGGTATTAAATACAATCGTAGTAATGACATGAAATTGGTAGGATATAGTGATAGTAGTCATAATGTTGACATTGATGATGGACGAAGCACTACTGGACATGTTTTCTACCTTGGTACATCGCCCATTACATGGTGCTCATAAAAGCAAACTACCGTGGCATTATCTTCGTGTGAAGCTGAGTTCATGGCAGCCACTGCAGCTGCGTGTCAAGCAATTTGGCTCAGGGAGTTATTGGCGGAAGTGATAGGATTGGAAAGACAAAAGGTGATAATACGAGTTGATAATAAATCAACAATTGCATTATCAAAGAACCCGCTCTTTCATGAAAGGAGCAAACACATCCACACTCGATATCACTTCATTCGTGAATGTGTGGAGAATGAGCAGGTAATTGTTGAGCATGTATCCGGAGAGAATCAAAGAGAAAACCCGTTAACGAAAGCCTTGGCGCGCATAAGGTTCAAGGAGATGAGATTGTTACTCGGTGTGCAAGAGTTACCCTCATCGACTCAACGAGTGTGCACTACACACTTCCCTAACTCGTATCCGAGCCGAATATGAAATCTCATTAGTCTCTAGTAAATCGTCATTACCTAAATGGCCGTCGATGACACTAAAATCACCAACATTAATTACTCTCTTTGTTTAAAAAAAGTGTCCACAAACAAAAAAAGTAAAAAAACTGTGATGTGTGTAATCAAACGATTAATGCGAGTTTTGATCAAAAAGGCAGAAAGAATAATCACAATTACATGGCACCTCGTTTTGTTTTGTGCTATCACACCTCATGCAATTGTCCCTTTCTTTTGTAATAAACTTGGTGATAAATCCTTTTCACCATTTGCATGCTTACTTTCAGGACTTTGTGTCAATTTCAAAATTTGAATTTTCATCTGAAAATGGCTTTTTCGCTCTCATCTTCTGCTGGAAAATCACCTGCGATGACAACCTTGCGAGTGTGGATGCACTTCGGATCAATTGATTTCACCACATACGCTATTTGAACTACTCCGAACGATGTTAAGCATGATATCATGTTATACATGCTTCTAACTTTTTTTTGGATATCTAGTTAGTGTATTAATCTTTTGAGCATTACTAATACGGATCATGGTTGTGTAACTTTATAGTATTTAATAAACAAAACACGTACGGCAAATCATAGTCTTAGATTTCTCTTAATTATTACTGTATATATTACTTTTCTATATAATAAAACGCCATCTTTATAGACTTTTTACATAAAGGTAAAGTTCATTATATGATTTTACATGATATCACACATTCAATAAAAAGTATAATCATACCTAATGTTATATGCGTGTGATATTACATATATTGAATTCTGACCAATAAATTCACCCACTATTAAATACACCTTTTATAAATCAAACAAAATCAATGTAACATGACCATTCATTCTCACTAGCTATCCAATACATCAATTAAAACACTTTACAAAAACCTTAACCATGAACAAGAACAAAAACCATTTCCTAGTCATTTGTCTTCCATTCCAAGGCCATATGAACCCGACACTCCGACTAGCCGACAAACTCACACGACTCGGTGCTCGAGTCACCTTCGTTACAACCATCAACGGCCTTAGAAACCTCAAAAACCGTCCTTCTCACCCCGGTTTATCATATGATTCATTTCCAGACGGTAATGACGAAGGTGGACCCTTCGACAAACCAAACTACTATGAACAAATGAAGCTAGTGGGATCAGTTAGCCTCGAAAACCTTATAGTAACAAAATCGAAAAATGACCAAAAGGTAAGTTTTGTAATATATGGCATGTGTTTACCATGGGTGGCACAGACGGCACGTGATCTACACGTGCCGTCTGCATTTTTCTTTTTTCAATCCGGAGCTTCTTTATGTGTGATGTACCATCTTCTCAAAATTAATGACAATATCGACCCTAGTGGTAATGTTGAAATACCAAAAATGCCTTTGTTGAAATATAGTGAAATACCTGATTTTTTACTACCCACAAATAAGTTAGCTCCTATTTTTCAACAACACATGCAAACCCTAGAAAAGGAACAAAAGCCATGCATACTAATCAACACTTTTGATGGGTTAGAAAAAGAGTTGATTAACTCCATACCTAATAGACTAAACATACTCTCGGTCGGACCATTAGTTTCTGACGAAACTAATGATTCTGACCGAGAATATTATCTCCAATGGCTTGATTCGAAAGGTGACAAATCGGTTATTTACGTGTCGTTTGGGAGCTTTGTGGAATTGGATAAAAACCAAAAGGAGGAGATGTTTCAAGGGCTAATCGAGTCGGGCCATCCGTTTTTATGGGTTATACGTAATTATCAAGAGGAAGACGAGGTGATGAAAAGTTGCAAGGCTGAATCGAACGGATTGATTGTGAGATGGTGTTCACAGGTAATCACGGATTTGAGTTATATGAGATGTTTATAAAGTTTTATTTCATGTACAGTAAAAATATGCACACCACATAAAGTGATGTGCACACCACAAAACTGCATATGTGATGTTGTACCATATGCATCACACAAGTGATTTTGTGGTGTGAACATCACTTTGTGTGGTGTGCATATCAGTTCCTAGTATCTAAGAATTTTTTTTTTGGAATAGTAATGTTTTTTGACATGCCATATTTAAAAACATTTAAATTACTTTATCAAATTCAATGCTCTTACAAATCCAAATACTCGAACGTTGTTTAAGTTTTACCATTTGTTAACTTTTATCTTAATTTAAAAATGTTACTCATTTTGTTTTGGGTTAATTACATAAATCGTCTTTGCGGTATGTCGGGTTTCACATGTATCATTTTTGTGCTTTTTTTCTAATCGGGTCATGTCTTTGTGGTTTTGACCCGTTACGGGTTTGGTGTTTGTAGTTTGTCGGGTTTCACATATATCGTCCCTGTAGTTTGTTGGTAAAAGGACCAAACCCGTAACGGGTCAAAAACCACAAGGACATGATCCGCTTAAAGAAAGCACAAGGACGAAACATGTGAAACCCGACAAATCACAAAGATGATTTATGTAATTTACTCTTTTGTTTTTGAGTAACCATGATTTTCGACCTTTTGACCGAATAATCAGGTGCAAGTCTTAAGCCATGTTGCGATTGGTTGTTTTGTGACACATTGTGGATGGAACTCGGTAACCGAGAGTGTGATAAGTGGCGTGCCAATGGTGGGATATCCAAAATTGGCCGATCAAATATTAAACGTAAAAATGGTAGAGGAAGTGTGGGGGAATGAGGTGAAGGCCATAGCGGACAATGGTGGTGCGGTGACGAGGGACGAGATAAAGAGGTGTTTGAATGTGGTGATGGGTGATAGTGAGATTAAGAGCAAATGTGAGATATTGAAGAGCTTGGCACAAGAAGCTAATGTAGAAGGTGGATCTTCACATACAAATTTAAAGCAACTATTGGAAAATTCAGTGTAGATTTTTCTTCTTAATTCATTTTGGATCATGCCTTTTTCTTCAACTTCTTTAAACATGTGTTTAAGGTTACATGTATCACAAAGTTATGATACCTATATTATGTATTTTTTAATTAGTTAGATGATTTAGATGTTAATTTTGCCGAAAGTTTTTTTGAAAGCAGTCTTTTTATTTTCGAATTTGTTTTAAGTAGGGATAAAAGCTGTCTATATCATAAAACTCTCATATTTTGTTTTAGCGTGATTGGATAAGTTGTTGTTGTAGTTTTTAGAAATTAATTAGTTGTCAAAACTCAAAAGAAATGTTATGCAATTACCTCCCATATAAAGTGATAAAGATGAAGCAATATCTCATCACTTGCATTTAACATGATTTAAAAGCTAATTGGTTAAAAAAAAGACATATAAATAAGGGAAAATTCCATTTCTACACCAAAACAATTCATGGAATGCAATCCTATGCCAAAAAGCGTACTATGGGTTTCTGTACTTTATTTTATATTTGATTAAGTTGTATGTTAACTTGTTTATGCTATTGCGATTGTGAAATAGTACGCTTTAAGTGTACATAAGGAACCTTAGTTTGTAGTAAGCTCTAAGTGTATTATTAGTCATTAATTGGATATGCAAGATTTCAACTTGGATATTGAGTGCATGTTGGAATTGTGTTTGAGGATATGCGAAAGAATGTTGTTGATACCGTGTTGGATTCAGGATTAGATTAGCATTAAAGATGGCTTAATGTTATCAATTAGGCAATGTTTTGGCGTGGAAGTAATGATTCATTACCATTATTAATCATGTTTGGTTTGTATGATAAGACGTAATGGAATCATGATAAAAAGACTAAAATGCCCCATTAATGATAGGAAGTTAATTTAATATGTTAATTAATGGTGGAGTTTCATGTAATTTGAATCTATTACAAGATGGAATGAAAAAAAAATAAGGGTCTCCTAAGGAATGATTTTGGTGTAATGGGTCATTCCTTGTAATGAATCATTACATTCCGTAAATGTAAACAAACAAAAAAATTTCATTCATCGTAATAATTTTTTTATTTCCCCTTTTGATTACAACATACCAAACACTACGTTAGTGTAGTCATGTATCCTGCCATCATATCCCACATAGGCTGTAAATAGAAATTATTGATTATTAGTATATGGTAGTGTATTTCTCTAGAATGTTTCCAAATAGACATCTTTCCGGCATGTTATAAATCATGCGCATAGATGTGTATGTTTGAAAAATAATATAAACTCTAATGTTTTTTTTTCATGTTTTTTTTTTACTTTTGTTGTTTACTCTTAAACATGTTTTGGTAAAACCTAATCTTTAATCTCACAAAGGTAAGTCTTTTTTTTCTTTCTCACTCTAAAACATGATTTTGTGGAAACTATTGTAATCTATAATTTCATTCATGAGTTTGTTCTTAAAAAAATTCAGAAATCAGAAAATATCACTTTATATATTTTTTGAATGGTGAATATTATGAGACAAAAACTAAGAAACAGTTAGAAAATTATAAAAATAAAAGATGTTAACCAATCGTTACAACAATACATTTTCTTCCTCTATACTTGAGCCAAGAAAAAAAAGTCAGAATGTTGTAAAAAATGTCACATTTCCTCATAGATTGAGAGTTGAATGTGACACAATTTCGAAAGCGCCATAAGACCCAACAAGTTGCGACGAAGATGACACATGCACGATCCTTAAACTTTTTAAAAGCGTGCCATGAGACAACCTAAGAATCCCGGTCCCAGTAAGAATTCAAAGCCGGGATCTTCAAACCACTTCAGATACAAATAAGCCACAAAACGTTTGAAGCCGTAACACGCGAGAAGAAAACATGGTCCAAAAACATAATCAATTGGATACTATATGGTAATATGTTTGATAAAAACAATAATGAGGTGCAAAATAAACCACATGTGTCTCACTGAAGAATTTATACGCATATAGAAACAATATACAATGTTAAACATTTTACTCTAGATATAAACACAAAGAAAAAAGTTTAAATATTTGCAATCTTTCATTTTCAAACAACATACAATTTCATGTAGTTACCTTCATGTTTGATACTCTACACATAAACTAGTTGCATGTAAACTTAAATTTGTAGTTCCAACTCTCAAATAAATACGTATACCATTATTTTTGTACATAAAAAGCTTTTTTGTACCCTGATAATCTACCATTTTTAGTTTATGGAGATCATTTCAAACACTCTATTCCTTCATTTTATCCCACATAGGCTGAAGAGAGGAAATGTTTGTGACTAATATATCGTAACATGTGTTAGCATTATGTGTGTAGAATAATATAATGCTTTCATAGATCATAATCCAATGAGTTAAAAAAAACTTTAACTCAATGGAGGTTTCATAAATGAAAACTCACGTGAACTTTACATTTTTAGTCTTTTCTACCGAAAAGCATGTTTTAGTGAATACTCCCTCCGTCCCAAAATAAATGTCTTTTAGGTGAAAATTCATAACGAGTATATCTATTGGAATATCTTTCTTTTCAACTAGTGCCATATGTATTTTCGTGCATCGACGTTATTAAGGTCCGATGATCTCATGGTGTCACACGACTTTCATCGAGTTCTTTTCTTTGTGTTAGGTGTCGTTTGTTTTTTTTCCCATATGCACTTATTTCCGATTCATCTCCTTTTTCGTTTGCAGGCGCGCAGACGAATCTGTTTGTTTTTTATGCAGACACAAGTGCTAAAAAGCACTTCTTACCTCTTCCTTAATTCAAACTAAATTTTTCACTTTTTGTTTCTTCTTCTTACTTGTTTTTACCTCTTTCTACAATAATTCAATAACTCGGACTTTTTGGGGTTTATACGTTTTCAACCATCTTTATCCGTTTTTGTATGTTTTCATCCATTTTCTCCACTTTTCTACAATTTCTACGTTTTTTGTACGTTTTATCCGTTTTTCTAAGATTTTCTACGTAATTTGTCGGTTTTGTACGTTTTATACGTCTTCGTCCGTTTACGTCCGTTTTTGTCCATTTTCATACGTTTTCATTCGTTTTCGTCCGTTTTCGTAAGCTTCCTTACGTTTTCATATGTTTTCTTACGTTTTCATTCATTTTCTCCTGTTTTTTTACGTTTTCATATGTTTTCGTCTGTTTACTTACGTTTTCGTTCGTTTATTTACGTTTCGTTGATTTTCGCACATTTTCGTTTGTTTTCTTACGTACGAAAACAGACGAAAACATAAAAAAAACAACCAAAAACGTACGAAAACACGGATAAAAACGTACGAAAACGGACGAACACGTACAAAAACATACGAAAACGTACAAAAACAGACAAAAACGTACGAAAACAGACGAAAACATACAAGAACAAACGAAAACGGACGAAAACAGACGAAAACACAAAAAGTACAAAAATGTACGAAATCCTAATAAAACGGACTAAAATGTACAAAAACGAACGAAAACGTAAAAAACGACCAAAAACCGTACGAAATGTAGAAAAATGGACGAAAACGTATGAAGACGTAAGGAAACGTACGAAAACATACGAAATCGTAAAAAACAGACAAAAACGTACGAAGACGTGAAAAAAGGGACAAAAATGTACGAAAACGTACAAAAAAGACAAAAACGAAAAAACGTCAAAACATGTACGGCAATGGACAAAAACGTACGAAAACGTAAAAAAACAGAAAAACATGTACGAAAACGTAAAAGAAGGGACAAAAACGTACGAAAACGAACGCGTAAAAAAGGGACGAAAAACTTACGAATACTTAAAGACGTAGAAAAGCGTAAAGAAAATTATGAAAGAGTATTAAAACACTAGTGAAGAACATAAAAGAAAAAAAATGAATGGAAGAAGTAATTTAATAGAACAAAAAATAAACGGTATTTTTCTTGCAATGAAGACTTTAGATGCACCTCTTCTTCTACAGACATGGTGTGCATATGAAGAAGTAAAACTTCTGAAAAAACAAACGAAACGGTTATAGAGTATTTGAGACTTTTCCTTAATTAGCAAGGTTCAAAATGCAAACTTTTAACTTGCTTGTTATAGAAATATTGGTGTTACTTTTGCTAATCTACATATAATTATAAGTTACATCTAAATATTTAAATGTCTTTTCATCTATAGTTGTAACAACCATTCAATATTGTAAGTATGATATTTATTTGTAGGGGGGATTTCTTTTCAGCACCAATCTTAATGCGAGAACTGACAGAACCACTAAAAACATATATGTACGCCTTTTAAAATCAAAAACAATAAATGCAAATCATCAATAATCGTAAGTATCCACCTATGTTCTTCAGTATCATCATGAACTTTTCCTTTTCTTTCACAAAAACCTTACACACGGCCGCAATATTGTCGTTGCACGCCTTATAAGAACATACATGCACAACTTCAAAGAAAAATTTTGTATTTTCAATTTCTCATCAAATTCTTTAGAACAACTATGTTTTTTTTAAAACATATATGTTGTTTTTAGAACATATGTGAAAAAATACAATTATTGAAGGCGTGCATGTATGTTTTTGGTGATTTTGTCAGTTCTCGCACTAAGATTGGTGCTGAAAAGAAAGTTACACTTTATTTGTAACAACCCATTACCAGGGCCGGATTTGAGCATGTGCAGGGTGCTCGACGGCACAGGGCCCCATTTTTTTGAGGGCCTCTGATCTTTAAAAATCGGATTGATATAAACTCAAGTTCAGATGAATTAAACCTATTAGCTCGTGTTTAGAATGACGAATATTCAATTTATAAGCTTCTGAATCAACCATTGCAGCTTTAAAAAAACGTAGCAGAGTTTTGTGTTTTAATGGAGTTAAGGTTTTGATGGGGAAGACGACCCTGTGTTTGTGGGGCCACCAAAATGTTTGTTTTACTACCCTAATTTATTATCTAAAGTTTCACTTTAATCCTTTTAATATTGGAAAAAAATCATCTCATGTTCAAATGAACATGAAAGGATCCTTATCCTTTAATATTATAAATTGATAAGTGCAACCTCTATAACCTAAAAATGACAACACAACACCTATATTTAGCAAAAATTCTATTTAGGATTGGTAAAAAGTTAAAATTTTGGCAAAAGAATAAGAGTTACTACATTAAAAGCTGAAACTAAAAGTTAAAAAGTATTGTTTATATAAAAGATGACCTAGCGAAATTTGTCTAATGTTATTAAACATAGACCGGTTAAAATAGAAGTTGCTTTTGCTAATACATTAGATACAAACCGAGTCATTTTACTTATACTTTTGGCGACTGAAGGGCCTCAAAATTTTTTGGAACAGGGCCACAAAAATTTACGGGACGGCCCTGCCCATTACACATCACAAATAGACACGGGATATAAAACCCCCAAACAAATAAACACACAGAGACCATTTTATTCGGTTCATTTTTGCCTGACCCATTTAACCCATTTTATATATAAAAGTTAGCATGTTACACTGGTTAAACGGGTTTGCAGGTTGACCTGTTTAACCCGATTAACTTGTATAATAAAATATACATAATTTTTAATTTATAAAAAAAATATTAAACGGGTTAGCAGGTCGACCCGCTTATGTTATTCTTAACCCGAACCTGACCTGTTTAATAAACAAGTTAGATGAGTCGACCCAAACTTTACTCAAAATCTATTTAGACTCAACGCAAATCTACTAATTTTCGTTACGATTTTAAGTCAGATTTTGTATCTGGTTAGAAGTTAACACCCGTAACTGTAACCATGTATCCTGACATCATATCTCACATCGGTTGAAAAAACAAATTACCTATTACTAATATGTTGTAGTGTGTATCGGTTGTGTAAAAACATGTGCCACGAGTATTTATTGGAAAAATACAGTAAACTCTTAGAGCTTCTTTTTTCATGTTTATTTTTTACTTTTGTTGTTTACTCTTAAACATGTTTTTGGATAAACCATTGTAATCTTTAATTTCACATAGGTAAGTTTTTTTTTCTCTCTCACTCTAAAACATGATTTTGTGGAAAGGAAAGTGTTGTAATCTATGATTTCTTACATGAGTTTGTTCTTAAAAGAATTCAGAAAACAGAGAATATCATTTCATATATTGCTTAATGTACTATCTATTTTAGGGTGAATTGTGAATGTTATATAGCAATGCAAAAGCAACAATACGTTGACAGTGTGTATATATATCCTAAGTTTCTTTTTTATGGAGATCGTTTTAGGCATTCTACTTTTTCATTTTATCCCACATAGATTGAAGAGAATAAATGTTTGTGACTAATATACCGTAATGTGTGTTAGGGTGATGTGTCTAGAATAATATCATGTTTTCACATTATCATCCTCTCTTTAGAGTTAAAAAAAAAACTTAACTTAATGGAGGATTGATTAGTGAAAACTTATATGAACTCTTAACATTTTTTAAAATCTTTTCTACCATAAAACATGTTTTGATGGAAACTATTTTTATCATTAATTTCACACATGTTAATTAGAGCATCCACTATGGTAAACCTTTCTAAAGGTTTATTATTGCGTTTTGACATTAATTTATAAACATTTTAGTTTTATAAACCTATCCCCACTATGTATAAAGCTTTTCAAGATTTATAAACATCTCACATAATTTAAGTGCATTAAATTATGAAAAGGTCTAATATCCTAGACCTCTTCATGCCACATAAGTTTGAAATGAATGTTCACTATGGCTTACAAGTTTTTAGACCTCTTCATAATTTTATAAACCTTTTCATAAACCATCATAGTGAATGCCCTTATAATGCAAAAAGAACAACTGTGAATGTTTCTTTCTAGTACTAACTCAACAACCAACATATATCTCATTAGATTTGCCATACGCATATTAAAACCATCTAAGAAATTCATAACGATTATATCTTTTGGAACATCTTTCTTTTCATCTAACTCCATTTGTTTTTTTCGTACAACGGCGAAATCAGGTCTGATGATCTCATGGTGTCACGTGACTTTATTTTTATTTGTGTTAATCTATAGGAAAAAGACCCTCTCATGTTCAAATGAACATGAGGGGTAATGTTCTGCTTTATTTGATTATTTTAATCAAATGTACAATCAGATAAATTACCTCTCATGTTCAAATTTTGCCGTTCAAAAAAAAAAAAGATAAATTACCTCTCATGTTCAAATGAACA
>BQNB010020339.1:0-65617 GCA_026074375.1 Tanacetum coccineum | reverse complement strand
ATTTCTAGTCTACGCGGTTTAGCTCAAAAGTAAATATTAAAAGTAAACGCGTATCGGACTAAAATAAATAGTGATCATTTTGTCTTGGGGGCACGGGGTCAGAGTTGGACTGAAGAGAAATTCTAACCCTTGATGTGACGAATCTGGCTTTTCTGCTGAAGGAACAACATTTTGTCTTGGGAGCACGGGGTCAGAGTTGTCATAATCTGACGCCTTTTGTCCTTGAGGAACGAGGCCTGAAGAGACATTTTCAACAGACATCTCTTGTCGTTGTGGTGCGAGGTCTGAATTGTTGTGATCAAACATCATCGCCATGAAGACCGAGGCTTGATCTGCTGCGATCAAGAGTCTTTTGAACATTGAGGAACGGGGCCTGAAGTGTTATTTTCAGCAGACGCCATTTGACATTGACGACCGAGGCTTGAACTGCTGTGTTCAAACGTCATCTGGAGATCATCAGACCAAAATTCCTTGAAGCCCAGTTTTCTGAGATATTTGTCTTTTCCGCAACCAAACTCTGAGTCCTTCCTTTATAGGATTGAACGATGTACCTGTACTTAAGAGAGTACCTGCAATGAACGATGTACTTAAGAGCTTGTTCTCTTTCACATTGGTTAGTGATATCTGCATTTGAACCATTTGGGGGTTCACTGTCAACCTTTGTTGTGCTAGAGGAGAATATCTTTCCCTGTTGGATCCATCTAAGACAAACAGTCTTGGAATTCTTACCCGTTGGTTGCCACCTAAGTAAAAGATCTTGGACTTGTTATTTTTCTCATGGACAGTGGTAGTCTTTTGATTGAAAACCTTTGTCCTTTTGGGATCTGTCTTTTTGGTTTCGTTGCAACCCTTATTTGCTCTACGGGTTTGTTCATGTTTGTTGTTTATTGGATGGAAACCTTAGCACGCGAGTTGACTTTTTCAGGAATTTTATTTCACAAGCGTCATGATTGGCATTAAAAGACACAATTTCTGACATGTCGAGCAAACAACATGTTTGAGTCAGAAAAATTGTCTAGGGATCCTGAGTGTTTCATGTGTCTTTTTCTTAGCTTCCTCTAGTAGTGATTATGAACAAATGTCGTTTGAGCTATACCTAGTGAGGCTGTGCATTCTGTGATGAGGTTTTGCAGGGGCAAATTACTTTCCCTTAGGCAATTGAGTGTAGTGACTGGTTTTGATCAAGTCGTTAGTCACATCGATTTGGGAGGAAACCGTTGTTTTGAATATCTAGGTCTTTCAGTCTTTAAACGCAGTCGATTGTCTAACAACGGATTTGGTTTTTGAGTGGTTTGTCCAACCGGTTTTCCCAGATTGATGGCTTTGCCAAACTTAGTATGTCACACTATTTCTTGTATGTTTCATTAAACTCATTATTTTAATGCTTGCAATTGCAAACGCTTTTTCTGAATTGAGCTAGTACAATCAGCATTTTTCATTAGACTTTTTGTTCAGTTGTGCACCATTAAAGAGTCCATCTGGTCTTTGGTCTGGAACTGGTCTTTTGTTAGAATCAAAAAGATCTTTGTAAGTCTGTTTCAAGTGCTCTTTTTCCTTATGTAACTGCTCATTCTCTGCAAGTAATTTAGCCACACTATGTTCCAATTCGATGTTTATTGTTTCAGTTACATCAATGCCAGTTTTAACCTTGGCTTCATTACTTCTTACATTCAAAATTTGATCTTGTTTCCCTTCTTTTAAAACTTGATTTTGATATTTAAGTTCAAGATTAATACAATGTGCTTCGAGTATTGAAAAATCTTTTAGACACTGGGCAACAGTCTTTTTGAGACAAACATTTTCAGACTCGAGTAATTGATTTAAGAGTTCAATTGTCTTGTCATCAATTAATTTATTAGGCAAAGGACACGTGTCATAACATTATTCAGCATTCTGGTTAACCTTTCCTTCATT
Organism: Tanacetum coccineum; assembly: GCA_026074375.1. Taxonomy (NCBI): domain Eukaryota; kingdom Viridiplantae; phylum Streptophyta; class Magnoliopsida; order Asterales; family Asteraceae; genus Tanacetum; species Tanacetum coccineum. The sequence goes on along the minus strand of BQNB010020339.1, from coordinate 63,703 downwards.
ATTGAATTCAGGTTGCTCAGTATGCTGTTGTCCTGTAGCAAAGATATTGATTTCAGCAAAGTTTTGTTGTGGTAACGAGTGATTCTTCTTTATCAGAGGCTCTCTCCAGGCTCTGATACCACTTGTAGGATCTTAAACTAGATAGATCTTCTAGCCTTTGTGGTTGTATAGTACTTATGTAATCACAAGCATATACGTGAGAGACTCTAGCAAAAGTTTAGGCGGAAACTAAACAATTCAACAAAGAAGAACAACTATATGAACAATGATCCTCTATGGATCTTTCTATTGATAATAAAATATTTTTCTAATCTGCAATCGGTGCTGAACCCTAATACTCAAGGTTTCTTTTATAGAGAAGAAACCCTAAATTGGTCAACCGAAAAACTAAAATCATGTAAGAGATATACATCAATCTCTTTTTAATTTATCTCATTCCTATATTAATGAGATAATACTAGAATATAACTATAATTCCTTAATTACATTAATTACGTCTATAAATAACAAACAGCAGATTCTATCTCTGTCAGCAGTCTATAAATAACAAACAGCAGATTCTATCTCTGTCAGCAGGAACAGTCACATGACTAGCAGAAACATAATCAGCAGGAATGCTACTTGAACTATCAGCAGGAACGACTTAATGCTATCAGCAGAAACGAACATCTCTAATAGCAGAAACGACACTTAGTCGTTTGTAATTTGTCCCAACAATCCTCCCCTAAACTTGGTGTTGACTCTGTTAATTCCAAGTTTCTAGATAGATCTTCTTGAAGCAAGAGGATTGAAGAGCAGCAGGAACAAAGTAAGCAGCAGCAGCATCCCCCTCGCGGGTTTATGAAAACATTAAAGAGATTGAAAAGCAAGGCTATGAACTCACCTTAACAGGGAAATCTGATTAACGGCAAAAGTATATCAAAGGAAGGCGTCTGTATGCGTTAGTACGACGTTATCTACTCTGAGCGGAAAGGTATATAACTTGGAAAAGAAAGAGCGTTCGTACGTAACCTGGGGATAATAATGTAGAGTCTTAGGAAGATTTGTTACTTTAGAACTTTGATTCTAAGAGTTAATATTGTTAAAGTTTGATTGGTCGATTTTGGAATTATTGTATCACCGTTTCGGGCCATCATAATTCAGACGGTCATTTAGTTAATCGTTTTGAGAGCTAGGGCACTTTAATCGTAAACCCAACACCTCAGTCAGAACGTAATACCAAATATTGAAATCTCCCGTATTATGAAGGCTCCTGTATCGTGGTAGATATAGATTCGGGACAGATTTTTAAAAGCTATTAGTTGATGAATTTATAATTGTTATATACATAATCGGTTTTAAGTGTTTGCTCTATAACTAGGAAATGATAAGCTCGTCAATCGTTAGTTAAAAGTTATGTCTTTTAAGGTTTTGAACACATTTTACACATTTTCAAAATGTTTACATTTTAGACCCTTAAGAATGATAAATTGAGAAAATATACCCTTGGAGTTTTTACTTTTACAAGTTTGGTCCTTCTAGTTTAAAAGATGTACAAAGTAAACCTTGTACTTTGGAAAGTGACATAATAGACCCCTATAGTTATAACTTTGATAAAATAACATTTTTAGTCCTTTTAGTTATAAATTTCAGAAAGTTATGATATATACCCTTTTGCATGAAAAATGTATCGTTTTTAGTCCAAAATACATAACAATGATATTTTTTAAATATGAAAAGTAATTTACAGGTTATAGCATATTAATGTAAGCTAAAATATGAAGATTTAACGTAACGAAAGTTTAAATCAATGATTCGTTAAGCTAGGAAGCAAAACGGGTCAAATTAGGGGTTTTGAACGAAAAAGCGTAGGTTTTTAATTCAAATTTCCTCAAGAATCAATAAGTTTATTATATTAACATTATTTAGGATAGATAATAACAAAATTTAACCATAATAATATTTAGATCAAAGAAAAACAAAGAATTAGGGTTTTAGGGTTCGGTTTTGGATCAAAAATGGAAAACGCATAGAATTTTAGATTAAATGCTTAAACATAAGTTAATACATGATCATATGGATATAATATGAATGTAGGAGCAGGTATGATCATAATAAACCTGAGTTTGAACTTGAAGAATCGAAAATGGAGTCGAATGGGTCATTTCGGGTTGAATGCACTCGTACGCCTAGAAATTCCTTCTTCGGGGCTTCAAATCTTCAACACTCCTCTTGATCATTTCTCATGGATCTTCTTAGGAACTTATAGAGAAGAGATTTGCTGCTATGGTAAGTTATAGAAAGAAGAAGTGGGGGATGAGTTAGAATGAAGTATGCGAATGGCTATTTATAGCCTAAATGAGTCTTGGTGACCAAGGTGAAGGGCTGAGGTGGCATGGTTCTGATCTAGCTGTGTTGGAGGGTCTAGGGAGGTGATATGGAGGTCTATGGTAGTAGCTAGGCCAAGGTGGAAGGTGGTTTGTGGTGTTCTTGGCCGCGGCTGCCTTAACCTCTAAGGGAGGTGATGTAGCTTGAATTTTAACCATGGAAATGTATCAAGGTGCTTGTAAGCTGCTTTAGGGACATGTGGGTGAGTCACCATGGTGCTTGGTTGCAAGAGGATTTGTCAAAATGGGTTAAAATGCAAACAATAAGGTCGCGGGTTCGCTAGGGCTTATTAGGGCTCGAATTGAGTTTTTAAGCTTGCATTTCGTGTACTCTTGTGATATAATATAATACTTGTATTAAGGATTATTAACAAGAATTGATAGGTGGTTCGGGTTTAAAATGGGCAAAAATGAGTAAAATAGGTCACGGGTTCATATGGTACGGGTTTAGGGTTTTCTTGGTTCTTTTTCGTGTACATTGGAGAGATAAGGGTGGATTAATGATCTTAAGGATTGTATTAAGAGCTTAGATCACAATTTGGTTAATGGTTCGTGATCAAAATGGGTGAAAATGAGTAAACGGGTCGTGTTTTGCAATTAGGGTTCGATTAGGGTTTTCTTGGTTTAATTCTCGTCCATTGTTGTTATAATGATGAAATGATGATGGAATGTGATTTGTAATGTTGTAATTTATGTATTTACAACTTATTTGAGTAATGGTTTGGGTTTACAATGAATAAAAATAAAGAAACGGGTCATGGTTTGGTATTTAGCTCGGGTTAGGGTTTCTAGGTTTCATTTCATGAAATCTTATGAAATGAGAATGAATATAGAATGTAAATGAAGTGCATGACTTGCTTGTACCTTGTACTTTATTAGTTTGTACAAGTTTCTTAAGAAAACGGAGGTAAAACGGCTATTTTGAATATCGTGTATTAATGACTTGTACATTATGCTTTAAAGGACTTGTACCTTATTTTGGAGGGAAAGTATATTCAAATGAGATGTTATATTACTTGTACATGAGCTTTGATCACTTGTACATTCATCTTAAATGTTTACATTACCCAAAATTAGGGTTTAGGCAGTCATTTGTACCTCAGCCATTGGCTCTTCATTATATATGGGTCTGATATCTGCATCATCAACATGTGCATCATTCCCTGATCTGCTGCTTGTATCCTGCTCTTGTGATTCTGTCCCATTGCTTTCAATGATAACTAAACTAGCATCCAATGCTTTACTCGAATCAACCTTTTCCTCTGTCGTCTGCATCAGTCTTTCATTCACCCTGCTGTCATACTCCATTTTATGCAGCGCTCTTTTCTCAATCGACTTTTTAACATAATCCATGTTTTGGATCAGTGTATCACGGAATTCTGGAATATCGAGTCGAGTGTATTCTAGAAAGTAGTTTCGTGTCATTACAATATATTCATCATTTAAATAGATCTGTGAGTTGATGAACATTTGAAACTGTGTCTCGAGTACTTTAAAAGAAGCCATGGATCCAATCTCTTGAAATTCTTTGTTGTCAAGTTGCTTTTCTAGTTGATCCACGTTTAGGAACATCGTGCCTGTGAAAGTCTCTAGATCTTGACAAAAAAGTGTCGTAAATGCGCGTTTGAATCCATCCTCGGTTCGACTTCCTTTTAAGTCGTTGTTTAAAAGACACTTGAGGTGTGAATGAAGTCGTTGAAAAGATAACATGCAACTTTCTTTTGTTTTGTCTTGAATTAGTTGCATTTGTTGTATTTCTGAATCTGAACATGAAGATAAGGTATCTTTCTTCTCCATTTTATCGAAAATTATGAAGTGAAAATATCACCTATGCCATCTCTATCTATGTTTACATCAAGTAAACATCCTAATATGTCAAGTCAATAATCTATTATCCACTATATTATGTACGATCATATTCGAAAAAGAAGAATAAGATCAGATATCCGTACCTTAGCTTAAGTAATCTAACCCGCACTCGATATTGACCAACTAAGTACTCCTTTCGATAATCTACAATAATTTGGAATTAATTAATTTAATAGCTAATTGCTTATTACGTTATTCCATATTCTAATTTATATGTTGATATATAACCTTAGTCATTGTTCCATTCCTTGACATAATAATTATTTATCCCTAATTAAAATCCAATGTCCTATTTTACTCTCTCATAATTCAATGTCTTTTATTTATTCAACTCTACTTAGTTTACATAACTGATCAAAGTGGTATTAGTCATAAAATGTGATGACTATCTAATTATCTTATCATTAAGTTACTCATTACGAAAATATGATCATGATTACTTCTTGAGAAAACTTCTTGAATTTATAATAAAGTCAAAAGAGCAGAAATGTGACTTTGAAATTCTGTAATATTTATTTGTAACTATTTTATAAACCAGGGACCAATGTGTAAATTTATTTTAAACCCAATAAAAATCACATACCAGTTATGTTCTTGCTACCATAATTTCGTTGGCTTCTTTCTTTGTCAAGTGATAATGAACTACGTTAGATACTCTTAAAAATTCTTAGTCTATGTCCTAGTTTCTGTTTACAACGATCAAATAGTGAATTTATGTCTTAGTGTGTCGTTTGATTAATAGTTACTTCCTTTTTCGGTACTCACCCTTAAAGCTTTGGTACCAATTGTAGGATCCCTTTAACACATACACTTCATATCATACACGGATCTAGATCAAGAAATATAGTCAAATGCACAACAATATCATGGCAGCTGGTTCAAAAGATCGTCCACCAATGCTTGCACCAGGAAGATATTCACAATTGAGATCACGTTTTCTATGGTACATTGACACGAAACCAAATGGTGAGGGACTGAGAAAAAGCATACTATCTGGTCCCTACGTGCCATCTACTGTCCTAGTTCAAGCTGTTTGCTGCAACGAAGTAATCCTGCAACACACAACATACAACAATAAAACAGTAATTGAAATACTCCAGAGAACAAAGAACACTTTCTGTCTGAAAAAGAAGCAATTTTCTTGCTTTTAACCGTATTGGAGATGATAATCATATTCCACTTTTTGATGCTGTAAAACAAGCGAATGAGATGTGGATAGCCATTGAAAGGCTACAACAGGGTGAATCATAGAACGTACAAGATGTAAAGACCAATCTATTCTGGGAATTTGGGAAGTTTACTTCTCGAGATGAGAATCAATGGAGTTGTATTACTCACGATTTTATAAACTGATGAATGAGTTGACAAGGAACAACTTGCAAGTTACTACAATGCAAGTGACGTTCATTATTCAACAACTTCAACAGAATGGTCAAGATTTGTGACGGTTGTCCAGCAATACAAAAGAAATAACACCACTCATATCCACACACTTTTTTGAACATTCTGAAGCAATTTAATCAAATGAAGTCCAAGATATTCGTGCCTGATAAATAGCCAAAAGTGCAAATTCATTAGCACTTCTTACGACTGCTCAACTATACTTAGATAATTACTATCAAGCACCAAAACCTCAAAGATCTAATGCAACATCATCTTCTACAAGACCTAGTGCATCTACCAGACACAAAGGCAAAGAGATCACCAACAGTTACACCTTTAATCTGAGACATTATCTAAAAGAGACAATAGATCTCTGAACAAGCTCAAAGGGATTGGATATGCAAAAGAATAGGTCACTCCTTGCAAAGTATTCAAAAGGCTCTACAACCAACACATACTAACAACAACCTTCAAACTTCTTCAAACTCCAGGAACAAGACTGAAGATACCACACCAAGGTATAACAACGACAATCAGTCAGGGCAGTTTAGGAATCAAAGGACAATGACAGTTGCTGGGACTAGGGAAACTGTAGGCAGTCCGGTAGTGCAACAAACGGGGATACAATGCTTTAACTGCAAGGGATTTGGCCACTATGCAAAGGAATGCAGGAAGCCAAAGCGGGTTAAAGACTACACGTATCACAAGGAAAAGATGATGATGTGCAAACAAGCTGAACAAGGTGTTCCACTACAAGCAGAGCAAGCTGATTGGCTAGCGGACACGGATGAAGAGATTGATGAACAGGAATTGGAAGCACATTACAGTTTCATGGCAAAGATTCAGGAGGTCTTACCAGAAGAATCCAGTTCAACGAACACCATGGAATAGGTGAAAAAAAATGATGAAAAAAGTGTTTGCCAATGAAAACACATTCTGAGAATACTACTGCAGAATGGTGAATGGATGAGCGTGGCTGCATGCTAAATATTAATTGCAAACTTAACTCTTGCTACTAAGGAAAACAAAACGATTTTAAAGCAATTAAAGAAAGCAAACGCATCATTGACTCAAGAACTAGAGGAGTGCAAAACTAACCTTGATGAGACTAGTAGGGCTCTGGGGGAGGCTACTAGTTGTTGGGATAGTTGTCTTATTGCACTTCAGAACAAACAGAATGAGCTTGAGAAGTACATAGCCTTTAATGACCGGACGATTGATTATGACATTCTTTAAACAAAGTTAAATAAAACTCTAGGACTATTAGCTCATAAAGACATTGGCATAAAAGAAGGTTTAAAAACTAAAGCTTATGAAATTTCAGTTGTCAATCAAAAACACGATGAGTTAGTAAAAAGGAGTCTTTTAACAAAGTCATAATTTGAAGGTCAACTCAAAGAGAAAAGTAAGGTCATTTCGGATTTAAAGGTTAAGGAAGAGAAAGATATTGACAAGATGATTGAAATAGACAAACAATTAAAGTTTTTGAATGAAATTGTAGGATCCCTTTAACACATACACTTCATATCATACACTGATCTAGATCAAGAAATATAGAAAGAGAGTGAGATGATTTCCTAGAAAGAGAAAGAAGAGAGAGAGAGTGAGATGGGAGAGAAAAATAGAAAAGTGAAATGTTTATTATGAAATCAACTAACTTTTCCTAGGTGGAAAAGTTACTTATATACCCTGACACATTAAGTGACGTTCGGGATATTTGACTAGGACCCGGGCTTGGGTTTTGCTTGGGATTAAACCCTAAACATATACAATATTAGATTAACTATCGAGCCCGATTCCCGATACTTTCCTATTACAACGTTAACTAATTGATTGACCGAGACTAAAATACATAATGGACGAACTTCATGTTCGACTCAATATTTTGAGGCTAACAACAGCAGTAACTTTACATCAGTAGTAGTAACCACTTAGTATAATTTCCTTGAACTTCTTGAGCAGCAGTAACTTCCACTAGCAGTCTTAACTTTTGCACTAGCAGTATTAACCACTTAGAATATTTTCCTTGAACTTCACCAGCAGTAGAAACCATAACCAGCAGCAGTAACTTCAACAGCACTAAGAAGTCTTTTAATCCCAACTCATGGTCTTATCAAAAGCCTTCTAAACTTCATTAAAGCTTTTGTTCTTCAACTGATTATGAGTGAATCCAGCTATGTTTTTCAGATAAGACACCTTTGATCCTCTTTTTGAGCTTTGGTTAGTGTTTCTCTCTGCTCCGTTCTGCTCTAAGTCTTGCAAAATGCTTCTTCCTTTTATCCATGAGCTCCACAAACAATCTTGACTTTTCCTCAATGATCAACTCTTCTTGCTCTTGTGCCTATAATCTTGCAGATAGCTCATAATCTGCATCCATCATAGCTTGAACATCATCCCATTCAACAATGTTTGCATCTTCTTTTCTTTCTCATGCCAGCCTTTCCTCTTCCTCTAGTTCAGCTTGCATCTGAGCTTGCAATCTTTGGGCAACTTCCTCATCAAACTTAATCTGATCTTTCTTATTCAATGGCTTTTCTTGTTCAACCATCTTACCATTTCCTTTGTCTTTAGGATCATGTTGTTGAGGTGGTACTGTTGGTCTTGTAGTAGTCTCACTTGGTTCTTTCATAACGACTCCTCTTACCTTTAATTTCTCACTCCTCATCCTCACAAGAGTCTTAGCAATTGTAAGATCTTCATCTTCAAAAACAGTTGTTGTTAGAGGAGTAGTTGGTTCAGCAGTAGTAATATTAACACTGACAGTAGTAATAGGTTCAGTAGGACTAACAGATACACCGACAGTAGTAACTGGTGCACTGGCAGTATTAACTTCCATATCAGCAGTGGGAACCTGAACTTCTCCTTCATCAACTGTATCTTTGTTATCATCATAAACTTGTTCAATAGCTTCATCCATATTAGCATCAAATTCTTCATCAAAATCACTACCTTCAAAGATTGAACTCTATTTCCCCTGTTTCAAATTCCTCCCTTGTTTGGATGCATCCTCCTCACCCAAACTTCCCCTGCTAGAGGTATCAATCTTGAATAAATTCATCCCTGGAGTTTTTGACTTTCTTTTCTTTTCCAGCTTTTTGACTCTCTTCTTCAAACTAGCAATCTCATTTGCTTGAGCAGTCTTTGTTGTCTCCAAGTCAAGAACTCTATCAGACAGTTTTGTACAAAGGTCTATCAATTCCTTAAGTTTCAGTCTGTCCTCCCCACTTCCAAGTGTGTTAACTCTTGAGAGAGGTGGGTCATTGGACTGTTTAGATGCAGTCTCAATCCTAGTTTGAGCTTCTGCATCCCCCAATATGGTATCTTGGCACCTGGGACCACTACCTGAACCAGTTCCCTGAGGAATTGGCTCATTAAGTGTTGCCATGGATTGGGTCCTATTTATGTTACCACTATCCTGCTCTGCCTCAAAAACAGTTGTAAAAACTTTGGATACATTAAAAACCTTTTAGAACTATCTAGGTTCCTCATTATACCATCAAAAGTCAATTTTAAAAAATTAAACTTTTGATTCTTAGCCAAACATATAACTGCTGATGCTATATTAGTACCAAACTTATTCCAAGCAATTGATTTAGAACTTAAACATTGTAAGATGGTATGAATTAGATACTTCCATTAAGGGGAAAAGTAAGGTTTATAAAAAGTAAGTTTCTCAGAAAGCTTTACATATCCCATCAATTGAAGGTTTTTCAAAAAAATAGTGTTTGTCAGACAAGCAATACCATCCTCATCATCAAATTGAAGATCTCTCCTCATAGATGATTCTGATATTACTATTGTCTTGCCCTCAACCTTGGCATGAATCTATGTTTCATTATTGACTATTTTGATCTTAGCAGTAGACCAAAACTATTCAATACAAGAAATATAAATAGTAGGACTAACTGTCAAGGCATACCTTATGGGGTTAGCATTCAGGATGTCTACTAGCTCAGCAGAATTAGCATTCTCTATGGATTTTTCCAAGTAAGCAACCATATTATGTGAGTCAGCAAAATTTAGGCCCGCCATGGATGTTAAATTTTTTTAGAATCAACAATGAAATAGAGTTAGGGTTTGTGAATTTGGAGTAGTAGAATGATTAAGAACGATTATGTTGTGATCGAATGCGCTTAAATAGGTAATAAAGAAAACCTATAAGCGAAGTATCTATTTTATAGACCAAAAAATACCCTCAGTAGTTGTAACTTCAACGGTAACCTAGCAGTAGTAAGTTAGCCTGGCACCACTAACTTTTGCCCAGTAGTACTAACTTTCACCCAACAATACTAAGTAATGCCCAGCAACATTAACTCATGAGTTACTAGTTTTAACCCCAATTCTATCCTTAGCAGCTTTTGCATTCCATTCCAACCATCCTTTATGTATAATCCATTGCATATTAACACAATTAACCTCCCCTCAATAAATAATTCAGAGGTTAAGCATTCCAATACTTGCAATCAGATATTGAAATCTGCTAACATCAAATGCTTTTGTGAGTAAATTTACAACATTCTGATCTGTGTAAATCTTGATCATCTGAATAAGCTTCTTCTCATTGGAATCTCTGATAAAGTGATGTTTAATCTTAATGTGCTTTGTCTTTGAGTGAAAAACAGGGTTCTTCAATTTGCAAATAGTACTCTCGTTATCAATATGAATCTTAGTCTGCATAAAGTTATATCCATAATCCAGCAATTGATTTTGGATCCAAAGCACCTATCCACATCAATTGGAAGCAGCTATATACTCAGCTTCAGTTGTGGAATTAGCAACCACGGTATGCTTCTTGCATTGCCATGAAATCAATCTACACCTTAGGAATTGACAACTTCCTGTTGTGGACTTCCTATCTAAGCTTGCTCCTGCATAGTCACTGTCAGTAAATGCTACCAAATCAAAAAGTGAATCCTTAGGATACCAAAGGCCCAATTAGGTTGACCTTTTAAGTATCTAAAGATCCTTTTCACAGCATGAAGATGTGAAATTTTAGGATTGACTTGGAACCTTGCACAAGCACATACTACAAACATAATATCAAGCCTTGAAGAAGTTAGATACATCAATGATCCAATCATGGATCTATACAAGTGTTCATCTACATCTTCACCATCTGTATCTTTAAGCAAAGGCTTATGGGTTTCCATGGGTGTGCTTGCTGTTTTGACATCACTAAAGCTAAATTTATTCAAAATCTTAGTCACATACTTGTCTTGACTTATAAAAATCCCATCTTTTTTCTGCTTCACTTATAGTCCTTAGAAGAATGTGAGTTCACCCATAAAGCTTATTTGAAACTTCTTATGCATCATCTTCTTAAATTCAGTGCATAACGACTTCTTTGTAGAACCAAAAATGATATCATCTACATATATTTGAACTAACAGAATATGACCTTTGTCCCTTTTGATAAACAAAGTCTTGTCTATATTTCCTCTCTGAAACCCATTGTCTAACAAGTAAGTTGACAAGGTTTCATACCAAGCTTTGGGAGCTTGATGCAATCCATAAAGTGCCTTTTATACTTTGTATACTCTGTTAGGGAAGTTTGGATCTTCAAATCCTGGTGTATTCTTCAAAATCCTAGTGGTTGATAAACATAGGACTTCCTTTTCAATCTTACCTTAAGAACAAGCAAATCTTGACATCCATCTGGTTACATAACAAGTCTTTAAATGAGGCATAGGCTAAAAATAGCCTAATTGCTTCAATTCGTGCAACTAGGGCAAAACTTCATCATAGTCAATTCCTTCTTCTTGTGTGTATCCTTGAGTAACCAATCTTGATTTGTTCTTTATAACAATGCCTCTTTCATCATTCTTGTTCCTGTAAACCCATTTAGTGCCTATGGGCCTTTTGCTATTTGGTAAATTCACTAGGGTCCAAACCTTTTATAATTTGAATTGTAGAAGATCATCCTGCATAGCTTCTATCCAACTTGGATCCTTTAAGGCATGAATTACCTTTTTGGGTTCTTCTTATGATAGAAAGCAAGCAAACAAGCAATTTGAAAATCTTTATGGTTTGTTCTTTGCTGAACTGAACTAAACAAACCATGTTCTTCCAAATTCTTTGTCATTCTTTTTGTTTGAGGTGTTGAATTCAAGTCTCCAATAATTTGTTCAACTGGATTATCTTTGTGTATTCTTGTAGTTAGAATAGGACTGACAGGCATAAATGTATTCAAGTCGGCCTCTTCACCAACATCTTCATCATCATCTAAATAAACAATATCTTCTAATTCAGGCATATTTGGATCATCTAGAAGTTCAATACTTATTTTTGCACCAACAGTATTTACTTTATTTATGCTAGCAGCATTAACATTGTTAGTGCTATTAACATTATCTTCTTTTTCTTGATCATTACTTGAATCACCACCTTCTTTTCCTGGTTCTTCAGTAACCTTCTTTTCATTATTTCCTAAAGGTTTGAATCCAGCATCAGGAGAACTCTTTGAATTTTAAGAGAATGGTAGATCAGCAAGCCACAATGGTAGCCGAATGTAATCTTTGCCAGGGGTTTATCTCCATTCTAGCTTTACCTGTATCATCACATGCTTTTGTACCTGCATTACCATTAGACTGATTTCCTACAATAACTCGCTTATAATTAATTGACTTTGTTAGTGCATTAATATCAAAAAGCCAATTTGGTCCACTTCCTGCAATATTAGGTATATTCTCACTAAATTAGATATGCAGGTTCTCTTCAACTATCCTAGTTCTACTGTTGAATACTCTAAATTCTTTACTATTAATTGAGTACCCAACAAAGAATCCTTCATCAGCCTTACCATCAAACTTGCCTAAGTGATCTATGGTATTAAGAATTATAACAGGACACCCAAATGGTCTCATAAAGCCTAAAGCTGGTTTTCTACCAAGAAAAAGTTCACAAGGGGTCTTGTTATAAGGCTTAGTTACTAATACCCTATTTTGCACATAGCAAGCAGTATTAATTGCTTCAGCCCAAAAAGTAGTAGGTAGCTTAGAATTAGCTAGCATTGTCCTAGCAACCTCAATTAGTGATTTATTTTTCCTCTCAGCTACCTCATTTTGTTGAGGAGTTTTAGCAACACTAAATTCTCTCTTAATAACTTTTCTTTCACAAAACTGATTCATCTTCTTATTCTTGAACTGAGTTCCATTGTCACACCTAATTATCTTAACCCTTTGATCTATTAGATTTTTTACTCCAGTTATAAAGGACTTAAGAATGCCACTAGTCTCATCCTTAGTAGCTAAAATGAAAACCCAACTAAACCTACTGTAATCATTTGTGACAACTAGGCAATACATCTTTTTCATTAAGCTTTTTACAAATGTTGAACCAAACAAATCCATGTGCAACATATATAAAGGTTGGCTGATTGAACTTACTGTTTTGGACTTACAAGAATCTCTATGTTTCTTTCCTTTTTGACAAGAAACATAGGTTTGATCATTTTTAAAAAGTTTTGAAGGTAAACCTCTTACAAGATTTCCCTTAACCAGTTTATTCATAGTTTTGAAATTTATGTGTCCAAGACTTCTATGATAAAGTTTAGATTCATCAGATGTGGCTTTTGCAAAGAGACAAGTTAGACCACCTTTAGGAACAATATTCTTTAAATCAACACTATACATATTGTTTTTTCTAGAAACTTTAAGTAAAACATGACTTTCATCAGTTAACTTAAAGTTTGGAGATAAAACAATACATTCAGTGTCATTAAAGAGAACACTATTCTTTTTGTCACACATTTGTGAGACACTAAAGAGGTTAAACTGTAATTCTCTTACAAAATACACATTCTCAAAATCTAAATTATCAGTTTTAATTGCACCTCTGCCTGTGATTTTCCCTCCTTTGGGGTTACCTCCAAAGGAAACATATCCTCCATCAATTTCTTCAAAGTCAGTAAGATAGGACATGTTTCCTATCATGTGCCTTGAGCATCCACTATCAATCACTCCTTGATCCTGCAAATCTTTCTGTGGATTACCTGCACATAAGGTAAGAAAATCAGTCTCTTTTGGGGACCCAAGCCATCACTAACTTGGATCTGCCTTGTGCATCAATATAATCAAACCTTTTTAGAATGGTTGATGCACTATTGTGTTTAGAAACATGGTCTATTACTTTAGTCTTCGGTTTCCAAACCTAACCAGCTGAGGCCTTAACAGCATTAACCTGGTTTCCCTTAACAGCATTAAGTACTTCTTTTGGGTTAGCAGTATTAACTACTGCTTTTGGCCTAGCAGCATTAACATTTATATCCTTAACAGTATTAACCCTCTGATCAAAATTACTGTTTTTAGTTGTTGTTTTGTTGTTAATGGGACTTTTAACAGTTGAATGTGCTTTATTAAAAACATTTGTCATTGGTCTTGCACTATTCACTGTTGTTCTGGGTTGAGCAGTATTAACTGGTCTAGCAGTAGTAGGTGATACTAGGCCAGACCTCATTAATGCTGCTTTTGGAACCTTTTTCCTTTTAGGACTGGGGTGAGTCATTCTAGAAAAATTCTGGTGATTCACCCTTTAAGTATAGTTCCACATTGGTTTTACCATCTTTTTATTATTAAACTGTCTCTGATGGTTATCACAATTATACTGCAGGTGATCAAAACTTCCACATACATAACAAGCTTTGTTAATCATCTCAAAATTACTTCCTAATCTTTGAGACATCATGTTATTCCAGTTTCTTTGGTTTCCTCTAGGACTATGTGTGTTCAGCCTATTTTGATTACCTTGTTTAATAGTTGTTTTCCTAGGAGATTTTACTTGCTCTTTAGATTTAACAAACTCTATTTTAGCAAAACTAGGTTTAACTATTTTCTTTTGAATCTTAGCCTGAGGCACATCTTCTTCCTCACTATCAGACACCCAATCCTCAATAATTAGAGCACCATTATTCTTCTTAACTGCCTTAGGCTTGTCTGCACTATTCTTAGCTTCACTAGTCTCAACTACAGGCTTCTTAACTGTAGGCTCACTAACTATAGGCTCATTTACAAACTCCTCTAGACTAGAGAATGACAAATCAGGTTTTGGAGGCATAAAGTTTCCTGTATAGGAAGGTGGAACAACATTATACCCTAAACCTGTTTTGCACTTATCAACTATCTGACAGCCTATTAGTTTGCTTAAGCTTACTGTTAGCTGAATTTCACCTTTTTGTTTTTGAGCCAGTTCCAACTTTCTCCTAAGCTCTGTAATGGCTACTTCTTTTAAATAAATCTCACGTTTTAAGAGCTTGATATCTTCTTCATAAACAGACTCATTTTTCTTATAAACTAGAAGTCTTGCTTCTACAGACTCTAAACCTGTTTTATAAGTAATAGCATTTATCTTAGATGTCCTTAAGTCTTTTAACAGTTGTTCATTTTGTTCTTTAAGAATTTTAACATTTTCCAAACCAAGATGATAAACAATTTGAATCAGTAGATACCTCAGAGTTAAAACTTATAAAAGAGTAAGCCATGAGTGCAAAGTTAGTTGGACCTTATTCTGCTTGATCACTCCAATCATAATCACCAAGACCATTACATGAGATCAAAGCATTGGAAGTAGTTGTCTCGACTGGCACACTTCTTGTGTTCTCCCTATTCCTGTTTTCTTGGTTCCCTTGGAAGCCCGTACTCCCTGCAAAGTGTCCCCCATTTTGTGGCAGATGAAAACACTATGAGCGAGTATTAACTTCCTCCATTTGTACTGCTGATGTTTTTTGAGACACAAATATACATTTGTGTGATTGTACTTGAGCTTGATGGTTTTTTTGACCTCTGCAACATAGATCTTCAGGTTGTTATAAAGATCATCCAATCTTAAAGTATCTATCTTAAGCTTGTTCCTCCACACAAATGTATGTGTGTTCCATTCTGGTGACAGACTTCTTAAGAACTTCTGATTTACATCTTCTTGTGAGATACTTTCACCATGAATCTCCAACTGACTGATAAGCTTTTAAAGCCTATCAAAGGTTTGATCTAACACCTCTAAGCTAGATGCAGTAAAAATTTTATACTGCTGCTTTAGAAGATTCCTCTGAGTCTTTTTAGTAGCAGCATTCCCTCCAAACCTCTTCTCAACACTTGCAAGCAAGACTTGGCATCCTTTGATGAAGTTAAACTTCAATTGAAGTTCATTAGGGATGCCCATCAATAAAATGCTTCTTGCCTTCAGTTCTAACCTCCTTTGTGCCTTTTCTTCAGCAGTTGAAGGAGCAATTACAGTCTTAACACCTTCAACAAGTTTTGTTATTGGGGGTTCATTACCATTCTTTATGGACTTCCATAGAGAATAATCAACCATTTGGATGTATTGTTCCATCCTCATCCTCCAAAGCTCATACCTCACCTGGTTTGAGCATAGGCACTTTTGATGCCATCCACCATATGTATTGAGTCTTGATCCATGTCTTCCTTAGCAAAGTTTCTCAAAGCAACAAGCTCTAAATACCACTGTTGATCCCACTTGAATAGATCTTGAATTCCTTAGCTTGTATAAGGTTTAGTTATGCAAGATAAATCCTACACAACTATGATATAAACTTTTTTTGATAATACTAAAGATTATGCGGAGACTAATGTTTAATATAAGAAGAATTATTCAATGAAATAGTAGCACAAGAACACAATTTAATTCAACAATAAAAGCTCCAATATTATTATTACAAATAATACGAATACTCTCCTAGTACCAGGGTTACAAAACCTTGAAGCTATGACAAATCTATGAATAACCATTTGATACTTTGATAATACAATTCTATACCCAAGACCACTCTTTATACACAAGGATTTCCTAATATGGATTACAATATTTTTCCTAATTATCATGATCTTT
Source organism: Tanacetum coccineum (assembly GCA_026074375.1). Classification (NCBI taxonomy): domain Eukaryota; kingdom Viridiplantae; phylum Streptophyta; class Magnoliopsida; order Asterales; family Asteraceae; genus Tanacetum; species Tanacetum coccineum. The sequence continues at coordinate 47,246 of BQNB010020339.1, read as the reverse complement.
CTAAACAAATAACTTATATGTATCTTTTACAAAAATATCTCATACATATCCCATAAGCAATCTTTATCTTTCACTGAGGCTGCTAATATCGCTTTCCAGCATTTGTAATCTTTCAGCAGTTGTAACTTCATAAAAGCAGCATTAACTTTTCAAACACCAACAGTAGTAACTTTTGTACCAGCAGCACTAACTTAACAACAGTAACTTCAAGAAGACTTTTAATCTCAACACACCCCTTAGCTCATTGCACTCCTATGATACTTGCATCCCATGTATATTGACTCTAGAGGATCCATGGATCAAATTTGTTACAAACTCTTAACCTACATTAAGGGTTAGTTTCGTGAACGCAAGAAATATAAAGAAGCAATATATAAGGGGGGTGGAATACACATATCAAGAAATGTGTAGATTTCATAATGGTTGCAACTCCCCCTCGGTGTATGCTCCCCCTTGTTTGGGGCACCAAGGAATCAAGCTACGGAAGTGTGCTACAAAAAAAATTAGTAGAAAAGTGCACATATATATACCAACAATGATAGCTAAATATATATATAGCAATACACTAACGGGGAACAAGACATGCATGTCTTAGATATATGCACTCTAAACTATGACATTTTAAAAGAAAATTTAAAACCTAGACACATGCACTCGTTGTTTTAATAACAACAACCTAAATCCATGATAAAAGGAATCATGACGTATACTTAAGACACGAGAATGTTTAGGAACCAATGATAAAGTTTGTCCGGCACATGCTTAAGGACTAATTAAGACTTGACCAACACCCTTCGGTATAATACTGACTTAATAAACGAGAACAAAATTCGTTTATTGATTGACACACTATTATTATGAGAACGACATCTTCCAATATGTCATTTGGATAAGGAGTATGAACGTATTTTGATCGACATGTTTCTTATGGTATCGTCATATAACCAAGATGATGATATGAAAGACTAAGGGTTGTATTGAGAGATTCCTAAATCCTCAAGGTTTCTTTGTTAAGCATTATGTATGCATTTCATGTTTGGAGTGTTTAAGGATAAACATTATCGTAAGACTTTAGGTCGAACTAAATTTTGATGATAAGGATGATTTGAGGAGGAAACATAAAAGAAGAAAGATGAGCGTGAATGAAAAGGGAAGGTGTTGACTATAGGGTTGTTGGGTGTTTTTTTGGCTGTTAATGTTGACGAACAAAGATGAAAATGTAAAAATGGTGGAAGAAAAGTGAAAGACTCGACATTGTAATGACTCAATAACACTTGAAGATTAAATATCTTCTTTGTGTTCTTCACTTGTTAGAAAGTAGAAATGATTGGATGATTAGAGAACGGGTGTGGGATGTTCTTGAGGATGAGACGAATTTTATTACGAAATTCACTTAAAATTTTGACAACATAGGTACACATGCTTATGAGGGTTGTATTGCGAATGTTCATAGAATAATCACACGATGAGATGCGAGGTTGTCTTAAAGGTGGTAGCGGAAATGTGGACAAAATATATTAACGATCTTTATAATAATAGAGGCGTGATTAAGGTTTTTATGAAACGAATTAGACATGAACAATGAGTGACGTTTTAATTTGTATTTCGCGAATTAAAAAAATGCTAAAACATTTCGGATGAAATGATTAAGTTTTTCATTTCACTTTGGTTTAATCACATATGTGAGTTCTTAAGAGTATTTGGTTAAAGGATATATGTGAACATGTGTGTTTTCCCTTCCCTTTAAATTCGTGCTCATCCGGACATAAATTGTGGAATAAAAAGATTAAATGAAGAGAAATAACGACGGAAGCGATGAGCTTGACATGTCATGACTGATGATGGTAGCATATCTATGAACTTCATCGCGAAGTTTTGTTGCTCTTCTTGAGTATTGTGAATGTTCATAGAACAATCACACGACGAAGGTACGAGGTTGTCTTAAAGGTGGTAGCGGAAATGTGGACGGAAGATATTAACCATCTATATAATAATAAAGGCATGATTAAGGTTTTTGTGAAACGACTGTGACCAGACTACGAAATTTCAGTGAAATTTTATTTGGCATTTCGCGAATTAAAAATGCTAAACATTCGAATGAAAATGATTATAGATGTCGAGATTTTATCGAAATGTATTGTTTAATCAGTAACCAAGACTATTAAATTGAGAATGGACACGTTTATGAGGATTTTGTTTCTCATTCTAGACCCAGACTTAAAAGGTTTCACGTTTTTGAATGGTTTGGTGGAGGACTGCAGACGATGTTGTCTTTTGACAAAACTTTTTCGATGAAGATATTTCTTTTTCGATGATAGATTATTTCCTTTTGGACATTGACATGAAGGAAATAACGATGAATTATGATGAGTTTTCTATCCTAAGATCGATGGATAATGTTCGATCCTCATTGTGTATGAGGTGAGCATGACGATAAACCATCGTGACATTCCTAAGGGGATGGAAAGGACTAACGGAAGTGAAAGTACTTAGTCTTAAGGTGTGTATATTAAAGAGGCTACGAATCACTTATGTAGAAACTCGTAAGACCTTTGTCACACGAAGGTTGATGTAAGCTTTTAGCTTTAGGAAGAGAAGTTTAAATATGTGTTAAAAGGTTTGAAATATTGAATTGTCGGATATAACCTTTACAGTTTTGCGGATCCAAGTTAAAGATACTTGAATATTTCGGATGAAATATTTAAGTTGTCAAACCTACTTGGAGGAGTGTTAGATATGTATCTAACTTTTCCTTGACGAAAGAGTGGATTATTTGGAAGAAGGCGAGATGATGATTAAGGGAATGTGTGGGTGAAGACTCTAGGAGATATAAGACCATTTTACGACTCTTTTGACTTTTTAGATTTGTGACACGGACGCGAAGAAAAATATTCTAGTGTGAGAAAATATATACCTAGATGCATAAGACATATAGATATAGGCATATAAGTTTATCTAAGCATGCATCGACACAATAATCAACGAGATTAATGTGTAAGACTCTATGGCATTTAAACGTTAATTGTCATATATCAAGCTAATATAGTGTAGGTGTACAATTAACATGTAAGTCATGTAAAATGACGCATACAAAACATGATAATTTTACATTTAATCGTCATGTAATAAATGTTACATTTAAGCATTTAGCGGCTATGTGTCATTTAGATAACTAAGAATATTTTATCTCTAAAATTGCTAGGAAAAAGACAAATGCCTTTCAGTGAATATGCATTTAATATCTAAGCAATTAAGTTTGAGCATCAAGATTTATGAGTGACATATAATTGACATTACATTGTGAACAAGTACTCTATATCATTGAAACATTAAAAGCACCATATGTGAGGTGCAATTGTGTTCTAGATTGACTAAGGAGAAGCACTAATATCTACGTGCTTTAGTGTTTTTTGTACTACCTAATGAGTTACAAAGTTTATCCGGAGGTAGACTATCATTAGCATATTTAGGAAGGAATTTAATCAAATTAGGATGAATATGAGGACTATCACTAGTGGTTCTCAATTAGGCTAATACTTGACCGTTTTAGAGTAACTTCCTCTTGGAAGCAATTAACGCTAGGTCAATTGTATTTCTAGTGCAATAGATTTTTTAGATAGTCATTATTATTTAGACAAAAAATAGAATTATTAATATTTGCCTTAATAAAAGTGTTTGCAAAGATTAAAATTTTTGTATTATCTTTTCATAGAGGGCCTAACATGACTCAACTAACATACTTTAATTTCGGTTCGCATAATCCTAATCAAGATGTGTGGAATTCTAAGATAAGCGTAAGCAAGATGTTTTAATCTTTTGTTCAAGATCTATAGGTTGTTTGGTTTTGATTACATATTGCTTGATTTAATGGATGTCTTATATTTAGTCATCTTACATGTGTAGTTGTCACATGTGATATTTAACGTGTTTGGTTTTTCAAAAGCCAAGAGATGTGCTTATTTGTGACAATGACAAATATGTTATATTGAGAGTGTTTCAAGATGTCTCCATTTTAGTCATGTGAAATGAATCCCATCAATATTATTTATCTTAATTGAGTTTGTGATTCTTTAATGATAAATGATTGAAAAGAGACATATTTTATTTTTAAACAAATATGCTTTTCTAAAATTATTATTCTTATCAATGTTGTATATCATAATTAAATAAGTATTTGAATAAATGTATTTTTACTTGTTTATGCATTGACACATATTTTGATAGGTTATTTTTCAATTCTAATAACTTATATTTTTCAAATTATATGTAGTGTATTTTCTTGTAACACAACCATTTATGCTACGAAGAAAATAAAATGCATAGGATATATATTATCCTTTATCAATCGTTTAATACGATAATATATAAAATCTTTTAACATATGTTTCAAAATCATGTGTTCTAGGTGATATACAAGAATATTTTTTCTTGTTTTGAGAATATAGTTAAAAGTGAATTTTAGATTTGAGTTGTGCTTTTATGTTGTATGAGCATAGTTTTACATATATTGTTTCTAGTTTGCTCGTTGTTTGGTTTTTCGGAAATGGAACATTTACCAATTTGCATTGCACGTAAATTGATGAATATTTCGGACGAGACCATCGAAGTCGTAATCCTACTTCATGTGTATTTTATGCATTGTAAAAAAATAATTAGTATAATATTTGGAACACATCCATTAGACAATTAGACTCAATATGGCATCATCAACACAAGTGTGAGTTATGATCCGATGCGTATTCTTTTCATCTTGAAAAGGATGTAATAATTTTTATATCAATCAAGTGTGATTGAGTATGTAGATCCAAGATAATATCTTTTGTTATATATATAGTGATATAGTCTTGAAACTAAGCAAATAAGAATCCAATTTCATGTCCATACTCAAAAACTTTTCAATTAGATTCGATAAATATATTAATCATAATTTGAATAATAAATTGATATATAATCGAGATCTTTCTTGACCCTCACAAACACTCATTTAAAAGAAAATAAATTATTATAAATATAGTGTGTTCCATTAAGCCTAAGACTAGTATTAAGTGTGAGGACATTTAAAATGATGACCAAAGTGAGTTATTACGTTTAATAAGGTTTACAAGATGTTGATGTAACATTTGCAAACAAAGAGATCTTTTTCTATATGCAATGCAAGAACAATTTCGCAATCTTAGTGCAAAAATCTAGCATAAGTTCTAGTTAGGCATAATCCGAAAAAACTAGCTACAAACGAATAGTGTACATGGCACATGTGCTTAGATATTCGATTAGCTCAATTGCAAATAGCAACGATCATTTAATAATTTCAATTAACAAAATTAAGACACAAAGAAGTGCACATAAGCATATAGCATAACACATAAAAGTACTTGTCGTCATTTTGTGTATTAGATACAACAATGTATACCTGGCTCAGTTTTGTTTGAAAACGAATTAGTTTCCTCCCTATTTCAAAAATTAACAAATTTTAATATTTTTGAAAAGTTAATTGCACCATTTTTCAAAGATATACCCACTAGAAATGCGCGACTCAAAGGAAAAAGTAAAATACAAGTTTTACGTCAAAACGACACACAAATTTTTGACCACTATGTAGTATTTTGTATTTTTGACTTACTTAAGTTTGGAATAAATATTTGGAAGTATTTTTCAACGAAAGTAGACTCAATTATCTTTAAAATAACGGGTGGCACGACTTCTACGGACTTACAGTTGATTTTATATGAGTTTTCAAAGTTTCTGAAAATCTGCCAAATCTGACAGGTGGCCCCTTGATTGATAAGGGGGCCACCCTGGGAGATAAGGGGGTCGCTCATCTGACACTCCGATTCGTATTTTTTGTACAAAATCATTTAGTGACTTAGCGGAAAGATGTAGAACTTACTAAGCTTGATACCGAACATAAAACACTTATTTTAAGCATCATTTTACTTCGAGCTAGTATACTAAGTGTATTTAATCAACAAAACTAATACAAGTTAAGCAACAAAACACTTTTCATATTTAATCCCCATTAATGGGTAATTTGATACATGGATCGTACTCCATTTTTAAAACCATTTGTTTTGAAAATTAGAGCGATGTTGCTCTGATACCAATTGTGGAAATCGTAAAAGGGCGTTAATACGTTTCCATTTAAAAACTTAAAACGTTTTGTATCAAATTATCAATCAAGTTAAAACCAATATGAAAAGTGTGAATAATACATCTATATCTATTAGAACATATCATAGCAATATACACACAATCACAATATTAACTTCTATCCATAACACAATCATCATCCAAACAATATAAGCAACAATCAATACACATATAGATCTAATGCTTATATAAATGTAAGGCGATAAGGTAAATAAAGATATAAAATGAAAGGTAAAAGAAAGTGCAAACCGGACATGATGATTTATAGTGGTTTGGTCACGAATTCCTCTTTGCCCTACTCCACTCCCCGAGTACCCAACTCGAGAGTTACTTCACTAGTCAACAAGCTCCCTTCTCGGCAAAAAAAACCATACAACGTTGCTTACATTATTTTCCGACACTAAGCTAGATGTTGAGTTATTCTTCTAGTACAACCAAACCCGTTATGTTTATGGGCTAACATAACAAACCGCACAACGTCGCTTATAATGTTTTCGACACTAAGCTAAATGTCGAGTTCTAATCTTAGCTAGAACCAATCTACCACACCTTTTGTATTTTGAGGACTAAAATACTAACCACACTATCAACACTTCACTTCACCTAACCTCTAACAAAATCACCTTGATCTAACTATTCTCACCATGATCACCACGATCTAACTATACTTTCTATGATCACCACGCTCTAACTATTATACAAGTTTGGAATATATGAACTCGATCTATACATTGTGAATGTAAGACATGTCACGAATGCACTAACTAAACTACATAACTTCGTATCTTGACGATAGCGAGAAGTCTTCTCTTGCACTTGGAGATCTAAGCTTGAATCACTTAGAAATAAATGCTTAAGATTAAATGATCAAAGGATTGTAGGTGATGTATAAATTGATTTTAGATAGAAAAGAATGAGTGCAAAAGGTAAGAAAATAAGTGGAGAACAATCTGCTATTTATTGGCAGAACTGGGAGCGTTTTGGACTGGCCGACCCCCTTAGCTCCTAGGCCGGCCCCCTTATCTCTAAGGGGGCTGCCCTTATATTTAAGAGGGCCGCCCAGGCCTGGACGCTCCCTTTTTGTCTTTTCTAGAGGAGGTGTTTTCTAGAACATTTCTAGCCGTTTTTAGGTAGAAAATTTGAATTCAAATTATTTATTTTGAATAAAACATTTCTTTTAAATACAAAAATGTTTTGTATAAGTTTTAAAAAAATGTTTGTAACATTTTATAAAAATATAAGGTTTAAGAAAAATAAAAATTCCTTTGATCATAAAATAAATTAAGCATTTATTTATTCATACCTTAAGTGATTTACATCGGGTGCAAACTTCATTTAAGCAGACTTAGAGATGTTGTCGTATGAATGCATTGATGATTCGTGATCTCGAGTAACTTAAGCACTTTACGTTATGTGTTATAAGTTACATGTTTGTCATCACCAAAATATGAAGAGAATGTATAGATTAAATATCATAATATTTCTACCAACACTATCAAGTGAGAATTTTATTTTCGGTATATTAGCTTTCTTGTAGTCTATCTTTTCTTTGTGTTATTTGTTTTGTAAATCTTTTCGTTGACTTCCATGGGAGACTAAAATCCTATCTTTTCTATCAAGTGAGATTACTCCAAACCTAGCCACGAGGGCTATAGAAACACTATTGAGCTCCCCGAAGGGAACAATGTGGTGCCTCTTCGATCCGACACCATCCGATTGGTGCAAAACGGATGCTCATTTTAAGAACTTCGGTCCGAGGATCCAAACTAACATCTCAAGGATTTCTTAAAACTTGTGGACTTACTCGACCTTTTTGTTGCAAATAGGGAAAGAACGCGCCCGCGTCTATGTCAATTTTCCCTTGGCGATCAAGCTAGCAATTGGCTTGAACATCTTCCAGCATGATCCATCTCTACATGAGAGGATCTTACTACTCGTTTCCTTGCTCAATTCTTTCCACTGGGAAGGACTTTAAAACTTCGTAACAACGTCCTGATGTTCCAACAACATCAAGGAGTCTCTCACTGAAGCATGAACTCGTTTCAAGGACTTACTCCAAAAAGTCCCTCATCATGGCATCGATCTTTAGCTCCAGGTCCAAATCTTTTATGACAATGTCAATCCCGCCACAAGACGAACCATCGATTAATCGGCCGGTGGTAAGCTTCGTGACCGTAAAGCCGAAGAATCCTGGGTACTACTTGAGGACCTTGCCCTCTATGATAACGAAAGTTGAAACAACCCAAGGCACTTCACTAAGCCGGTCAAGGCTATCTCTCTGCCTCAATATGTCCCGAGTACATCTGACTGTCGCCTCATCGAGCTCAAAAATCAAGTCCAACGCTTGATGGAAGCTCATATTGCTCCTAAGCAACCTATTCAAGTGAACAAAATCACTTCTTCATGTGAGATCTGCAGTGGTCCCAACGACACTCAGTATTGCATGGAATATCCCGAGCAAGCTTTTATTGATTACGCGTCCTCGCGAACCGACGAAGCATGGGGTAAGTGGTACACTTTCAAACCCCAGCAAAACAATCTTGGTGACACCTATAATCCATCATGGAAAAGTCACCCGAACCTTAGATGGAGACAACCATAAAATTCTCAAAATAATTTTTCAAACCCACCTAATCGGTTTCAGCCAAACTGTTCGTTCTCGAACCGCTCCTTCAACAACAATCCTTAAAGTTTTAACAATCAATCAAATCTCGAAGGATTGGTGTCCAACTTCATGGCATCTCAAGACGCTAGATTGTCCAAGTTTGAAGCCGATTTTAAACAACAACAAAGCGAGATGAACAACAAAATTGACACAGTCTTGAAGCCATCACCGATCGAATAATGAGAGCCCTTCCCAGCGACACGGTTAAGAACCCAAAAATGAATATTAACTCTACCTCTTCAGTTTTGTCTGCTCATTCTTACCTAATAGAAGACCCGCAATGCTCAACCTAAATCCATAGTTCGATCAACGCTATCACGATATGTCCCAAGCGGCCAGGCGAATTTCAAAATGGCAAGCCAGAAGAAGAAGAAGAGCAAGAAGAGAAGGACAACCCGGAAAACATCAACACCAACCCTTCCTCACCACCTGATCCATTAGTTTCGTTCATCACCGAAAAAGTCCGTAAACTGAATTCAATCTTCAAATCACTCGGCTTGGTCCCCCAGTCATCCGACACAGAATTTGTTTGCATGAAAGGGGATGATGGTGACCTGATGTTTATTGAGATAATTAAGAAGAATGATGATTCCCGTAAGGAGGAACCCGAAGTAGGTGAAAACGCAGGAGTAGGAGAATTAGAGGTAGACTATTTTGACATATTCCTGACTAGGAGTGAGCTAGCATATCATATGTATCTAATGTGTGGCCCAATCCCTTCAATATTTCTGAGAAACCCCATCATCACAGAAGGATGTCCGTCAAACCTTAAAATATCATGCAACATTAGACATGTGCATATTGAGAAATCCTACATAGATCTTAACTCGCCCCTGAATATCATGACCCGAATGCTGTATAATTGGATCATGAGAAGAAAACTTGACCCATGGGAAAACATAAATAGAGGAGTAAATAATTTTACAAGAAGGATTAAGGGAATGCACGTCTTTGTAGGAAACTTTACTTATGTCATAGACTTCATGATTGTTGAGGATATTAGTTCAATCACAGACCCTAGGCTGTCACAAGTAGTACTAGGGAATCCCTTTGTTGAAATATCCAACATGACTCATGACCCACATGAAGGTGTAGTAAGGTTTAAAAATGGGACCGATGAATTTGCCTATAAGATGCCCCATAAGATAGAACAATACAACTTGCTATCAAACATAGAAAGAAAGCACACTAAGTCAGTCTACCTCAGGAATAAAGAGGACAAAAGAAGAAGGATGGAGTACGTGATGAGCAAAATATTAGGGTTTTACAAAGAATATCTAGAGCTTGGATCCGAATATGTGACTGGAATTACCGATGAAGGAGAAGTCACGTAAGGACGTGTGACTTCGAGTCTAGCTACAAGACTCGTAAATAAAGAAAAGCGCTTTTTGGGAGGCAACCCAATATTTAATTTTTTTCGCATTTAGGAGTGTCTTGTGTTTTAATTCTTTATCATTTATTCTTGTATGTTTGAATTATTTTTGTAATCATGCTTTGTCTTGTTTTTAACTTCGTCTTATTACCAATCAAAGGTATTTTGCATAAAATAAGTGTAGGGGAAAATATCCGGTTTATAAGAACCAATTCAAACATATAAAATAAATTATTTAGATTAATTCGCGTCAGTTTCGAGTCATATGATTGTAATGATTAATCTCAGGTTTTATGCAGTATTTTACACAGGATATAACTAATAAAATTGCGTGCAGGAAATTTTTCAAGAAAAACGAAGAAAAAAACCTTTACAGTGGCTGGAGACGGCGTCAGGATTTATCTTGGCGGTGTCACGCCCCCAGCCATGTGAAAATTTGAAAATTTTCAATTATTTTCGAAAAATAAATTGTGCAATAACTAAAATTTGTAATTTTATTGTAAACCTGCAGAAACCTATGATTATATCATCACTGTCATCCCATCTTTACTGCTTTAATAGAGTCAACCCTAAAGTTTCGTTGTATATATCATTATTCCGCCGATATTACGCTTGGTGTAGTTGTCCTTGTCTTTGATTTACAGGTTATATTTGATGAGAAGAAGCTTGGAAGTTCTTAGGAAGTTTCATTAGACGATTCTTGAAGGACGATTTAACCAGTTATCGCATGTTTCTTCTCTATTATTGAGCAAACCAGGGGAGTACTAGTTTCTTTTACTTGTTTTCTTTTCCCTTTATTCGTTTATATGGGTACTTCTAAAGAACATTGGGGAAAATGTTCAACTTAAGTTGTTGGGGTCAGTTCTTGACCCCTTCAGTGTCTTAGTAGATTTAAACATAAAATCCCCTAAGTTTAAGTCAAGCTGAAGAGTGTTCAGCTTGAGACGCTAAAGAAAAGTTTCAGCTCCAGTTCTTTGGGTACTTAGAAGATCAAGATTATCTTCACTTTAGTTTATGAGGCGATGCAGAAACTAAAGAAGACCTTAGTAAGAGCTCCAGTCCAACTTGGCTGACAATTCCAAGCTGGACGATGTCTATCTCCTTAACATAAGCTGAAATGAAATGTTTCACTTCTAGAAGGTTTACAAGGCAGAAAAAAGATATGCTTTAAATAAAAAAGAATAAAGCAGATCTCCTTAGGAAAGCAACTTCTAAAGTTGGTATAGAAGTACAACAACTTTCCTTAAAGGATTGTACCTAGTACTAGAAAGCAAACATACATTAAATGGTAGTTAAACCACCCATTTAATGTTTGCCATGTAGTCTAGGTTAAACTTGTAAACCCTAATCCCTTTGCCTATAAAAGAAAAGGGATATTAAGAGTAAAGAGATATCTCTTCTAATTAATGCGAAACGCATTAAAGAGCTCTCGTATCTCTCAAACAAACAGAACAAAACTGCTGAAGCTGAAGCTTCAGTTCTATTCATAAGTAGTTTGTTTTCTTACTCTTTTAACGTTGGTTAAGAGTTTAAGTTCGAAGGAGATAACACCTCAATTGTCATTCAACTACCTTGTTATTCCGCAAGCAAGGTGTGTCATAGATTCTTTATTTAATTCTAATAAGAACCTATACGTTAAAAAGTTACTTCTATGTGTTTTAAACTTGTTATTTATAAATGCTTTATATATATGTTTAAAAATCACTTTGTTGCTATAAAATGTGATTAGTTTAATTTGATAAACTTATTATCACATTAAAAGGGACAACAAGTGGTATCAAAGCCTTCTGGTTTGTAAAATCCTGTTGAAAGTTTTATAAACTGCTCAAAAGATTTTGAAAATCAAGATCCTATTACCATGGCAACAGAAGTACCACAGACTCTTGAATATAGGGGTGGCCAGTTAAATGTTTCTCCTCTACTAGAGGTGGAAAATTTCACAAATTGGAAAAAGAGGTTCTTGTGCCATATAACTAGTATTGAACCTCAATTTGAAAACATCATAAAAATGGTCCCTATATCCCCATGGCAGCTGGTCAAAGGAAGCCTAAAGTATAATGGTCAGCAGATGAGAGAAAGGTTGCTAACTTAGACCAGCGACTCAAAAGTCTCATCATGTCGGTACTTCTAGATGACCAGATAAACTCTGTCATAAACTGCTTTACAGCTAAATCTACATGGGATGACCTGATACTATATCATGATGGCCCCTCTAATGTGAAAGAAAGTAGGGTCATGGACCTAAAATTGTGTTATAACACCTTCAAGTTCAAAGAAGGTGAAAATCTAACACAAACTTTCACCAGATATAAAGCTTTGATAAATGAATTAGTAAATGATGGCATCAAACTTTCAAAGCTTGAAATAAATACTGGTTTTATATATGGGTTGCCAAAGAAGTGGCTAAGATTTTGCCAAAGTCTCAGAAATACAAATCATGTGAAAGAATCTGAACTTGCTTCTCTATTTGGCAAACTCAAATATGAAGAACACTTGATTGACAATATTTATGAAAATGAAAATAAAAAGGCTCTCACCACTATAATTCCCCTGTCAACTGCCTTTATCTCAATCTCTATTGTCCGGGACTTCTAAAATAGTCTTGATGATAAAGACGATACAAGAAGCATTCAAGAGTACTTGAATGCCCTTAAAGAAGAATATCAAGCTAGAGCTCTCTTAGCCAAGTCTAAGAGATTCTTTAAAAAAGGGAGTCAAAGATTCAGTGGTGCAAAGGCAACTGAAGATACTCAATGCCACAAATGTGGTAGAAATGGTCACTTTGCAGAGATTGTTTCTCAAAAATTCAGTTCCCTCTTTTTTTCACCAAATCAAAACAAAACCTAGCCTATACTTACCAGCTCCTCTCACCACAAAACTGAGTCAAAAGACTTTAAAGCTAAATACAACAAAGTCAAAGCCAAACTCACTCTATTTAGTCCTGGTGCTTCAACTGCCAACTCCACACTGTTGATCCCACTTGAATAGATCTTGCTTAGCTTGTAAAAGGCTTAGTTGTATTGAATAAACCCAAGACAACTATGGTAGAAACTTTGATTGAATATATCAAAGACTATGCGGAATCTAGTCAATGATACTAAGAAGAATTCTGTTAGATCTTTGCCAAGATTAAGTAAGGAATTGAATTTGTTTTGCAATCAGGTTGAGTTATATAGTCCCACATTTTACTTATATTTTGGGATGGAAATAATGCAAACTGTTTTTGAATTATGAACCGTGATATGTGTTTTTGACGTATGTGTCATTTTATTATATATTTCATATTCCTAATAACGCACCATTATTTTAGGTCGCGGTTAGGAGTCTTCATCTTCATTTCTTTCATCGGTGATATCATTTGTTCTCATTTACTTTCGGTGAGTTCATAGCCCCTTTTTATTACTTACTTGTTTTATAAAAATTTCGAGGGAGATTACATGTTTATTTTACATTTCAAACATAAATACTTTTGAATTGTATGCTATCCAGATATTGCCTGATTTTTTATTTATTTTCCTAAGTACCCTTATTGCCACTTAAGTCCCCAATATTATGAACAGTTAGTTACTGTGTGTAAGTGTAAATGCTGTGAATAGATCTATTGAGACTGACAATCCCCGTCCGAGTATTTAATAACTTATGCCACGTCAAACGGACGCATTTACATTTTAAATAATACTTGGGTGTTTGGCAACATCAACTCTAAGAGAGAAAAATACCTGGGTGTTTGGCCGCACCAACTCTCGAAGAAAAATACTTAGATGTCTGGCAACACCAACTCCCTCTCACAATATATGTTAAGGTTTGGTGTCATTAGCTTAGCACAAGAATACTCATTATTAGACATGGTGAGTGTGTCACTTGTCTACATTACTCGAATCTGGTAATCCACAAAACTGCTTGATCTCAATAACATTTCTCAGTTTACTTAATCACTGCTTCACGACTAAAATCTATGGATTCACTCAACAATTTTGTTAACTTTTTAGCATGTTTTAATCTTAGGTTCTAAGGTAAGCTGTATGGATGGGAGCTGGGTGGATATCAATGGATGGATTTTGTTGTCAACTTACATTCGATGAAAACTTGTCAAAGAAACTTATGTCGTATTTTGAATACTTGTGATGTCATGTTAAATTTATGCATGCTTTAGGGACTTATGTCATTTTGAAACTTATGAGACCATGTTTGTAAAACTCTGATATTTCTTGGCATCAAATGTAAAACTTTATTTTAAAACGTCTCTTTTGAGGTCGTTTCCTATGACTTGTACATTGTGTTATGACATCGCACCTCAATGTTACCTTCCCGCTGCTATCAGATTTTAGGGGTGTGACAGATTGGTATCAGAGCTGCAGTCATAGAGAACTGGGTCATTTTTAAAACCTAGACTATGACTATTTTTCTCAAAATTTAGAGTCTTTCATCGCTCCATCTAATACCCGCGCGCGCATACTTCCTTATTCCTTATTTGATTCCTTGAGCATTATTATTTGTATTATATAGTTATGTATAACACTTGACTTTAATTTTGATCTCTTACGTCTATCTTTTGGCGTATTGCTATTTATTCATTTAGGTCAACTATATACATGTTGACTACCCTGATTATTGATGCGTATTAATAAAAGCATCACTGTTAATTTATAAAATTTTAATTTTATAAATATTTAAATAATATATGCTTATTCTTAATATATATTTTTCTCTTTTGCTACGCATTATGGACACGCCACCATATCCTAATCACATGATTGACTTCCCCAATGAACTGGCGCTAGAGTTAGAGGATCCAGTCATGGAGGTTGAGGAGGATCCGGAGGAGGATTCGGATATGGATATTGACGAGAATGAAGAGGATGAGTGGGAGGAGGACGATGACTGGTTGATGGCCCTAGTCACACCTCCTAGAGCTACTTCGTTTCAGCTTAGTAGCTATGAAGTTGGAGGTGCATCCTTAGTAGTACCCGAGGCACCATATCATATGGGACGTCCACTTCCAGTTGTAGCAGCTAGGGTTGCCCTACACCATGAGGAGATTAGGGCTTTATGTGTGAGAGCCGATAAGATGAAGTATATGCAGACTTCATTAGTGAGAAAGGTAGATGGTGTGAGTGATGCTTAAGTGGCTGATAGTATCGCCATAGGGGAACTACAACCTAGGATAACTACTGTGGAGGAGGGAGTACGTACATTGGCTGAGCAGGGAAAGCTTGTTACAGGCAAGCTAGATGAGACTAAGATACAGGTTCTTGAGATGAGGGGACATAGTGAACAAATACCCTTGTGGACAGGATGATTTATTAAGAGAGGAGGTTGATGGACTGAATGGATGGACAGAGACTATGAACCAGCGAGTGCAGACTTTAGAGACTGCTTTACAGGAGGTTAGGATAGAAAATCAGGACTTACAAACTCGCTTGAGTGCGAGCGAGTGTAACGAGAGATGTATGGTTGCTTGTATACTTTGGCTGAAAAAGCGCATTAATACACTAGAGCAGAGACCTTCGGGACCGCAGGGACCACCATATGGCTCCAAGTAGTCTATTTTATTTTTATGTCAATGACATTCTGGTTTAGGACCTTATGTATTATCTACTAAACTGTTAGTGACAGTTAGTGCTATTAAGCTGCTGGGTGTAAATTTGTTCTCTTTTGTAAACATCGCAGCTTATTTTAAACGTATCTTATTATTGTAATGGAATTGTGTTGCTTAATGAAGTGTCATTTAGTTACCATGATTGTTCATGTTATCATTCCATCTCATTTCTTTATTACCATCACGTATCTCGACTTAACATGCTTTTACAAATTCTCACTGAATTGTGTATTTGTGTTGTTGCTAGAACCATACCGCCAAGAAGATTGAGAAGATCTGCTGTTCAAAGACTCATTGCTGACAGACTGGCTGAAGCAATTGCTGAAAATGAAAGAAACCGACCTAACCCGGCCAATACTAGAGGAGTTGTTGCACCGAATGTGGATGGTTGTACATACAAGACCTTCATGAATGGTAAGCCTCATCCCTTTAATGGAACATATGGTGTAGTTGGATTGAGGCGTTAGTTTGAAAAGGTAGATCGTGTGACAAAAGAGATTTTATCAAGTTAGTTAAAGCCTGTATAATTCAGTTTATGTGTGTCATTTTGTGTTTTATGTGTTTTATATGTGTATGAGATGGAAGTACATGAGTGATGAATCATGGTACTTGTGGAAATGAAATCATTTAAAAGCTTTGCGTAGTTTCAAATGTCGTGTACGTTATATTCTGTGTACGTACTATGTATATGTAATTCATATTATATATATATTAGTTTAGTATTTTATAGATTGTAGAGTACTTTCTATTTTTAAAAATAGTTAGAATCGAAGGTTAGTTTGAAAACTAGTTAGAAAATTTAAGGTTTAGCAAAATAATTAAAGGTTTTTACTTAGAATTAAAGTAAATATATAATGAATAAATAAAATAAAAAAATATAATTAAAAGGGTGGTTGTGTGGATCGGCCGAACAAGGGAAGAAAAAAAAGGGAAAGAATCCCAATTTGATTACAACTTATTTTTGGTAATTATCTTTTCTTAAGCCTATAAATACAAATTATAACTTAATCAAAAATTACTTTTTTCTCCTCTCCTCTCTCCTTGGCCGGTCGAACAACACAAAGAACAAAGGGAAACCTAAATTTTTTTAGGGTTTTGATTTTTAAGAGTTAAGGTAATGTTTTCTAAATTCTTTTTCAATTCAATTAATTTTATTTAACGTAACAATCATTAAGGTTGGATTAGGTTGTTGTAAATAATATGTAATTAAGAGGTTTTGATCATAAAAAATCGTTTTAGGGTTAATAATTAGGGTTATGGGTAAGTTAATTAGGGTTAATTATGCTAAATTCGGGAATAGAAATCTGGGCAGAATTTTAGGTCATCTTGCGAGAGCCATATCTCGGTCATACGGATACCTTTTATTGATTTTATTAAGCTTAAAATTAACTACAGAGAGTCTACTTTTCAACCTAAGTGGTTTTATGAATTAAAAGTGAGTGAAAGTTAGTCAAATTATTCAAACAAGATTCGTTGTCAAAACTGAGTTTTCGGGGCAGATTCTGAGTTGTGTTTGTGAGGTCAAAAAACCATATCAAAACGTCTTTTTAATTAATGGGCTTGCTACTGTAGCAAGTTCATGATGTTTATGATTTTCTAGAATTTTTGTAGAATTTTCCTAAGTGTTTAAATGGGTCTGATCAAGCTAAACTTTTTGAAGGTCGAATCAGGTCAAATTCTGGACACTTTGTGATGTTGAATTTTTATAAAATGGTTACACTCACTATTATTTGTATCCAAAAATCGTAAAAGCTCACAACTCATTGGGGAGCTATGGGATGTGAGGAGAAGAACCAATTAGGTTCTTAAGTATTTTATTTAGAGTCATCTTGTGACTATAAAAACTGAGTAAAAAGCATGAAGTTGAGAAGTAAAGTTTGGGAGGTAATTTGATATTAGCAAGTATGAAGAGTATATAGAAGAGTTGAATCAAGATAGGATATAGAGTATCCATCGTTGTGATTGTTACATCGACTTGGGTGTGTGACCTAATCGATGGTAACATATATGTGTATTGTTTTATTTAGATTCTTTGCAAGATTAACTAAAGGAATTGGAATTTGCTTTGCATCAGGTGAGTTTTACAGTCTCACTTTTTACTTATATTTTGGGATGGAAATGATGCAAAACTATTTTTGAATTATGAACCGTGATATGTGTTTTTAAGTGTCGAACTATATGATTGCTATGTGCTATTGCTATGTGATATGAATTGTGGTAAGGCATGTGTATGTGAGGATGACATGACCTTGTGTGAGACCCGAACAGACTTAGCTAGTCAAGTGGGTCAGTCTTGCGCGGAGATATTGTAGGACAGAGGGGTACGATCCACCCCAGATATATGTGAATTTATTTTGTGATAAAATAGCCAAGCATATATGTTCGTAAATGTTGTTTTTGTTGATCGCGGTGTCATAAGTGAGTCTTAAACCTGTAACTCTCACCAACAATTATGTTGACGTTTTTAGCATCATTTTCAGGTGAGCAAAACGTGTGAAGAGTTAGGAAGAGGAGTTAGCTGGACCATAGGCTTGCATGCGGAGTCTATGATTTATCTGTTTTAGTTTTCATTTGAACTTGTCATGTTTTGTTCTTCATGCATTATATGTTGGATTTTTGTTTTGGGCGTTGTCATAACACGCTTTGGATCTTGAAGTTTATTGAAAGTCATTTTTAGTTTTCTCTATTTTGACGCCTTGTGTTGTGATGATGCCTATTGATCATGCCTTGCGATTCCGCCTTGGCGGGGTGTGACAGATTGGTATTCAGAGCCAAGGTTATAGAGAACTAGGTGGATTGGCCTAGACTATAACTAGGAACCTTCATATAGATGCATTTAGGAACTATGTGCTTGTGTGTACGTATGTATAATATATTTTATGTATATATTTTGAAGTTCCAATTGCCTATTCGTTTACTATTTTCGTAGTAAGAATATATATATATATACATATATGCTAGTATTTATTTTCTTCGTCGCCAAGTATCTGATGGAGCTTATACTCTTCCTTATTTATAGAGTTATGTCTCCCTCAAAGCGTAAGTTTCGTTGGGGAATCATGCGTTCAACTGGGATTAAGCGTTATATCGACCCAATTTCTGGCTGTAAGATATGGCGTACAAACCGTAAGTGCCGTATACCCATCGACTTATATCCGTGTAAAGTGGAAGAGAGTATGACTATGAAGAAAGTAGGTGACCAAACGATTGGAGTGATTCGGAGAAGAAGGATAGACAAGGAAGGAAATGTTTCAAGGTTCCAAGAATACCACACATCGGATAAAGAAGAAGAAGAGTTTAATGAGCATCCTTCTTACAACAAATATGGGTTCGTGGATCATCCACAACTCCAAATGGAAGACCAAAGGAAAATGTTTGCACCTTACCCATTACCACCACAAGAGGGCAATATGAACGGTTGGTTGACTCATGATGCTAACGATTCAGACCTTGAGTCTACGGCTAGTAATCAACCCATGAGCTTGACGATGGAAGACATTGGTGGGAGCTGAGTTCGACCTCGACCCGACTACTCGTGCAATCGATTTGATTTAGGATGTTTAGTGTTTCTTTCTATCATTTGAACCATGTTAGGAAATGTTATTTTCGATTACGATTATTATTAATGAGAAGTGGTTTTAGGATTTATCTTATGTGCTATGTGCCTTATTAAATGTGTTATGTGTTGCATGATGTGTTGATTTCAAGAAGTGTTTTCATAGGAGGGAGTACACGCGTGAAAGGGGGCATCTATAATTATGGTGTACAACATAATCATACATGCGCCACAACACAAATGGACTTGCAAGTATGATTACATGTAATTGGTGTTGACACATATTGGTTGATTATGCTTGTACGTATATAGCATTGTGGGAAATGTGATATCATGGGTTATGAAATCGGTAGTATATCGTCTAATATATATAATCCTATGTCTTATCAGAAACATGGTTCAAACACGACAACCTAACAACCCTCCTGATGTCGCAGAACTCATTGCTCAACAACTTTAGAACATCATCCCGAACATCGTGACTCAAGTGACTAACAACCTCAACAATGGCAATGATAATGGAAATGGTGGAGGAAACAATGGTTGCACCTACAAAGGATTTGTGGTGTGTGTACCTCGAGACTTTGATGGAACTGGTGGTGCGGTGGCGTTGACTAGATGGATTGAAAAGATGGAATCTGTGATAGATAATAGCGGATGTTTGGCTAATCAAAGGGTGAAGTATGCCGTGAGTTCGTTCATTGGCAAAGCTTTGACTAGGTGGAATACTCAAGTCCAAGCAAGAGGTCGAGATGCTACTAATGCAATGGCGTGGAATGACTTCAAGGCATTGCTAACGATGGAGTTTTGTCCAACCAATAAGATTGAGAAGTTAGAAGGCGAGTTCTGGAATCATTCAATGGTTGGTGCTGATCATGCTGGATACACTGATCGATTTCATGAGTTGGAAAAGTTGGTTCCACATTTGGTAACTCCTGAGGCGAAGCATGTTACAAAGTACATTAATAGGTTGCCATCTCAGATTCATGGAATGCTTCTAGCCACTCAACCTGTTACTATTTAAGCTGCTATTCTTACTGCTGGGATACTGACTGATGAGGCAGTCCGCAGTGGTACTTTGGCTAAGGATGGTAAGAAAAGGAAGGAAAGGGATGAGGCGAGTAAGTCAGAAAGTGTTGGAAAAGATAAAAAGAAAGCTAAAGGGGGGGCGAGGGTTTGTAGCAACAGTTCCTCCTAGAAGAGAAAATGGGAATTTTCCAAAGTGCGCTAGGTGTAAGGGTTTTCATGCTAAAAAAGGACCATGCATAGTGTGTTACAATTGCCAAAGGCCGGGTCACATGGCCAGAGAATGTAGAACACCGGTTAGGCATGCAGAGCCGATACGAGCAGTTAAGCCAAGAGATGGGCAGAGAGCTTGTTATGAGTGTGGAAGTTTGGATCACTTACGTCCAAATTGTCCTAAGTGGAACCGAGGACGTAATCAATCTGGAAATCAGCTAGCGTTGGAAGGGAATAGGAACACCCGAGGCAATGAGAACCGAGCTAGGGGAAGGGCTTTCAATGTGAATGATGTTGATGCTCTCCAGGATCCTAATGTAGTGACGGGTACGTATTCCTTAAACAATCTCTACGCTACTGTGATTTTCGATTTTGGAGCTGATTTTAGTTTTATATCCACTAAATTTGCGCCCCTATTAAATAAGAAACCTAGTATTGCAAACCCTGGGTATGTGATAAAGGTAGCTAATGGTAAGAAGGAAGAAGTTGATAGAATTTTTCGTGGCTGTAGACTAGAGCTAGGAGATTCTATATTCCCTATAGACTTGATACCATTAGGACAAGGAAGTTTTGATGTGATAGTAGGAATGGATTGGTTGTCAAACCAAAAGGTTGTGATCATGTGTCACGAGAAGATAGTTAGGATACCTGTAGAAGAAGGTAAGGTACTCTGTGTTCAAGGAGAACGTAATGTCGAGAAGACAAAGATGTTAATGAGTACAAAGGAGAATGAACCGACGTTAAGCGATATTCCTATCGTACATGATTTCGAGGACGTATTTCCGGATAACCTGTCAGGATTACCGCCACAACGACAAGTAGAGTTTCATATAGATTTGATTCCTGGAACGACGCCCGTAGCAAAGTCGCCTTATCGACTAGCGCCTTCGGAGATGCAAGAACTGTCGGAGCAACTTCAAGAGTTGCAAGATAAGGGATTTATTCGGCCAAGTCACTCACCATGGAGAGCGCCAGTTTTGTTTGTCAAAAAGAAGGATGGATGATTTTGCATATGCATCAAGAATCGTTATCCGCTCTCTAGGATTGACGATTTGTTTGACCAACTTCAAGGAGTGCGCTACTTCTCTAAGATAGACCTTCTATCTAGTTATCATCAGCTGAGAGTGCATGATGATGATATCTCAAAGACCGCGTTCAGAACACGATATGGGCATTTTGAGTTTACGGTTATGCCATTTGGATTAACAAATGCACCCGCAGTTTTCATGAACTTAATGAACCGAGTATGCAAACCGTACCTGGATAAGTTCGTCATAGTGTTTATTGACGTTATCTTGATATACTCAAAGACGAAGGAAGATCATGAAAATCATTTGAGATTGATGTTGGATTTGCTAAGGAAGGAGAAGCTGTATGCGAAGTTCTCCAAGTGCGAGTTTTGGTTGAAAGAGGTACATTTTCTTGGACACGTGGTAAATCACGACGGTATTCACGTGGACCCAAGTAAGATTGAGGCGGTGAAAAGTTAGAAAGCCCCTACGACACCATCTGAAGTAAGATCATTTTTAGGATTGGCTGGATATTATAGACATTTCATTAAGAATTTCTCCAAGATTGTTAAACCCCTTACTTCGTTGACTCAGAAGAATCAGAAGTATGAGTGAGGTGAGAAGCAGGAGGAAGCATTTCGAACGTTGAAGGACAATTTGTGTAATGCACCAATATTGTCGTTACCGGATGGAGTAGAAGATTTTGTGGTTTATTGTGATGCGTCAAACTAAGGATTGGGATGTGTTCTTATGTAAAGGGATAAGGTAATCGCCTATGCATCAAGACAATTGAAGAGCCACGAGAAGGACTACACGACTCACGACTTAGAGTTAGGCGCGGTGGTGTTTGCGCTAAAGATTTGGAGGCATTATTTGTACGGAACAAAGAGTGTTATCTATACAGATCATAAGAGCCTTCAACACATATTCGATCAGAAGTAGTTGAATATGCATCAAAGGAGATGGTTAGAGTTGTTTAGTAATTATGAATGTGAGATTAAGTACCATCTTGGTAAAGCAAATGTAGTAGCTGATGCTTTAAGTATAAAGGAGAGAGTGAAGCCTCGACGAGTGTGAGCGATGGCTGTGACAATTCAGTCTGGAGTTAAAGGACTGATATTGGCAGCTCAAGGTGAAGCGTTTAAGGATGAAAATGTGATAGCTGAAGGATTGAATGGTACGGACCAACAAATGGAAAAGAGAGAGGATGGAAGCCTACACTATATGGATCGTATATGGGTTCCATTAGTGGGTGGTGTAAGAACCAAGATCATGGACGAAGCTTATAAGACGAGTTACTCTATGCATCCCGGAGCGGACAAGATGTACTATGATCTTCAGGACATGTATTGGTGGCCAGGTATGAAAAAAGAGATTGCTATTTATGTTAGCAAGTGTTTAACATGCGCGAAGGTAAAGGCTAAGCATCAAAGACCATCAGGTTTATTGCAACAACCTGAGATACCTGAGTGAAAGTGGGAGAAAATAGTTATGGACTTTATAACAAAGTTGCCAAGGTCAAGTAGTGTTCATGATGCGATTTGGGTCATAGTTGATAGGTTGACCAAATCGGCGCATTTCTTGGCAATACGAGAGGATTATAGTATGGAAAAGTTAGCAAGGTTGTACATCGATGAGATTGTTGCACGACATGGTGTACCAACATCGATTATTTCTGATAGGGATGGACGTTTTACGTCAAGGTTTTGGCAAACGATGCAAAAAGCGTTGGGAACGCGTTTAGATATGAGTACGGCTTATCATCCTCAGACGGATGGACAAAGCGAGCGTACAATACAAACGTTAGAGGATATGCTGAGAGCGTGTGTGATTGATTTTGGTGGAAGTTGGAATATTCATTTGCCATTGGCTGAATTTTCCTATAACAATAGCTATCATTCGAGCATTCGTTGTGCTCCTTTTGAGGCGTTGTATGGAAGGAAGTGTAGGTCGCTGGTATTGTAGGCTGAGATAGGAGATATCGGATTAATTGGACCGGAGTTGGTGCAAGAAATTATTAAAGGATATAACGACCCAAGCCCGAATGTGGGTTGGGTCCATTAGGGTTTTATGATTTCTAGTATGTTCCATGTAACCTTATAAATACATATCAATAATACAATACCTCTCACGGGGGTTTATTCAATATTCAACATGGTATCGGAGCGGGTCTGATCCTCAGACCTAGGTACCACCCCGTCAAACCCTAGCCACCACCTTTTATCATTTTTTTAAATGTCTATGCTTTGCTTTATTTTTGTTTCTTTTCTTTTTTGCTATTGCTGCAATGATGAAGATTAAACTCCGCTTGCTGTCGGATGTCATCATCAAAATTTATTATTTGCTTTACTACTATTGCTTTGCTACCGCTTTGTTTTGCTTTTGCTGCTGTAGATGAAGATTTGTCTCCGCTTGCTGTCAAATGTCTTCATCAAAAAAACTTTTATTGTTTAATGTTTATTTAGTTTTCTCATCCAATCCGAGCTTTTATGATTTCACCGCTCGGAGTACAGGGGAGTATTAAAGGATATAACGGCCCAAGCCCGAATGTGGGTTGGGTCCATTAGGGTTTTATGATTTCTAGTATGTTCCATGTAACCTTATAAATACATATCAATAATACAATACCTCTCACGGGGTTTATTCATCATCTAACAGAAACAACTGATAAAGTGGTTGTGATTAGAGATAAGCTTAAAGCTGCTAGAGATCGTTAGAAGAGCTACGCAGATAATAGAAGGAAACCTTTAGAGTTTCAAGTTGGTGATCATGCTAGTTTTTTTTTTATTTTGTTTTTAGCTGTTTGGTTAGTGGTTTATGTGGTGTGTGTTTTTTTTTTATATTTTTTGTATTTTTTTGTCGTCTTGGTGTGTTGTTTTTATTTTTGTGTTGATTTACTTTCTTTGGTTGATTGTCTTTGGTTTTTTTTATTTTGTTATGTTTGTTTTTGTTTTATGTGTTTTTTTTTTTTTGGTTTGTGTTTTTTTTTTATTTTTGTTTTCTTGGTTTTTTTTAGTGTTAGCGTCGGTGGTTTTTTCTTTGTTTTGGTTTTTTTTTTTTTTAGGTTGCTTTAGTTTTGTTTATTGTTTTTTACTTTTTTTGGTAGGTATTTTTTTTTTTTTTTTTTGTTTTTTTGTTTTTCTATTTATCTGTTTTTTTTTTTGTTTTTTCTGTTGTTTTTATAGTATTTTTTCTTGATTTGTGTTTTTTTTTTGTTTTTTTTTTTTTGTTGTTTCTTGTTTTTCCTTTTTTGTTTTTTTTTTTTGTTTTTTCGTTTACCTAATTTTTTCTATTTTTAGTTTTTTTGTTGCCTTCTTTTTTCTTGTTTTTGTTTTTTTTTATTTATGTTGTCCTTTTATCATATATTTGTTTTTTTTGGGGTGTTTGTTGTTTCTTGTTTATTTATGAGTTTTTTAGTTTTTTTGTTTTTTGTTTTTTTTATTATTGTTTTCTTCTTTTTTTATGTTTTTTTTGTTTAGTGTGTTACTTTTGTTTTTCTTTTTTTTCATGTGTTATTTTTTTGTATCTTGTTTTTTGTGTTTATAGTTTTTTTTTTAGGTTATGGTTGGTTTTTGTTTTAGTTTTTTTTTTGTGTTTTATTAGTGTTTCGTTTGTTTTTCTTGTTTATTTTTGTGTAGTTTGTTTATGTTTTTTTTTTTTTTACTTTTGGGTTGTTTATTTTGTTGGTGCTGTATTTTTTGTGTTTTCAGTTTTTGTTTTCTTGTTTTTATTACTTTGTGTCTTTTGTTTTTATGTATTTTTTGTTTTTTATTGTTTTATTGTTTTATTTTTTTAGTTTCATTTTGGTGTTTTTTTACCTTTTATTTTTTTTTGTTACTAATTATTTTTATTTTATTTTGTGGGTTTAGGTTTTCTCAATATGTTATTTTTTGTTTTAGTATTTTTTTTTTGTTTTTTGTTTGTTTTTCTATGTATGTGTGTTTATTTGTTTTTTTTTTTTGTGTTTTGTTTTTTTTTTTGGGTGGTGATGTTGTTTTTTTGTGTCCTTTTCTAATTAATTTTACTTATTGTTATTTTTCTTTTTTTTTTTTGTTTTGTTGTTGTGTTGTTTTGTTTTTTTTTTTTTGGTGTTGTTATCTTTATTTTTTGTATTATTGTTTGTTGTTTTTTTTGTCAGGGCCTGGTTTTTTTTATTTTCTTTTTTTTATTGTTTTCTTTTTTTTATTGTATTTTTTTTTTGTTTTTGTGTTAGTATTTTAGTTTTTAGTTATTGTTTTTTTTTTGTGTTTTTCCTTAGTTTTTTTTTTTTTTATGTTTTTTGTTTGTTTCTTAGATAGGATGGTTTATTTAGCTATTTGTGTTTTTTGTTTGTTGTTTGTGTTTTTCTTTGTTTTTATGGGTTTTTTTTCTTTATTTTTTTTTTTTTTTATTTTTTTTTTTGTTTTTTTTTTTTTTTTTTTTTTCTGTTAGTTACGTCTTTATTTTTATTTTTTTTGTATTTTTATTTTTTTTTTTTTTTTAGGGGTGTTATGTTTTCTGTGGTTTTTTTTGTTGTAGTTTTTTTTTTTGGGTTTGTGGGTGGTTTTTGTTTTTTTTGTGGTTTTAGTTGGTAGTATGGTTTTTGTAGTGTTTCTGTGTTTAGGTTTTTTTTGTTGTTTTTTATTTTGTTGTTTTTTGTTGTTTGTTTGTTTTGTTTTGTTGTGTGTTTTATTTTTAGTCGGGTTGTTTAGTTTCGTTATTTTTTTTGTGTGTTTGTTTTGTTTGTTTCTCTTTAGTGTTTTTTTTTTTGTTGTTTTATTGGTTTTTAAGGGGGTGTGTTTGCGTTTTTTATTTTTTATTATTTTTTTTTTTTTACGTTTTTTGTGTTTGGTGTATTTTTTAGTTTTGGTTATGTTTTTTTATGTCTATTTTTTTTTGTTATCTTTTGTTTTTTGTTTCTTAGTCTCCTGTTTTTCTATTTGTTTTGTTTTTCTATTGTTTTTTTTCTGGTTTTTTTTGTTTGTTTATTTCTAGTGTTTGTTAGTTTTTGTGTTTTTTTTTTTGTTGGTTTATTGTAGTTTACTTTTTGTGTGTTTTGTATCTATTTTTTCTTTTTTGTTTTGTATATGCTTTTTTTTGTTAGTGTGTTTTAGCTAGCTTGTGTTTTTATTGTTAGTTTTTTTGTAGTGTTTTTTTTTTTTATTATTTTTATTGTGTGTGTTTGGTTTCTTTTTTTTTTTTCGTACTTTTTTTTTTTTTTTTAGTTTGCTGTTTTTGTTTTTATTTTATTATTAGGTGTTTCTGTATTCGTTGGTTTTTTTGTTTCGTTTTTTTTTTTTTTTCGTCTTTTTTTTTTGTTTTTTTGTTGTTGTTTGTTTATTTTGGTTTTTTTTTGTAGTTTTGTTATGTTTTTTTTTTGGTCGCTGGTATTGTGGTTTGATGATAGAGATAACGGATTAATTAGACCGGAGTTGGTGCAAGAAAACAACTGATAAAGTGGTTTGTGTTAGAGACAGGCTAAAACTGCTAAGATCGTCAGAGAGCTACACAGATTAATAGAGGAAACCTTTAGAGTTTCAAGTTGGTGATCATGTAATGTTGAAAGTCTCACCTTGGAAAGGTGTAGTGCAGTTTGGAAAGAAAGGAAAGTTAGCTCCAAGATTTGTAGGACCTTTCGAGGATCCTGACGAGGATTGCGTCTGTGGCAATATAGGTTGGAGATTACTGAAGAATTGAGTAGTATGCCATGACACGTTTCATGTGTCTAATCTAAAGAAGGTTTACCCTGATGCAAATTTGCATGTGCCGTTAGATGAGATTAAGTAGATAAGACCTTACGTTTTGTAGAAGAGCCTTTAGAGATTATGGACCGTGAGGTCAAAACTCTTAAGCGTAGTAAAATACCTATTGTGAAAGTGCGATGGAATTCCAAGCGTTTATTGAGACCCAGAGTTTTACCTAGGGAACGTAAGGGATCATATGATGGCTAATGGATCCTAGTTGTTTGAGAATGCTAAATGTCGAGACTAATGGTTAAATTTGGGACGTGATCTTCTTAAACGGAGGAGATACTATGACAGCTAATATTTTAGCAGGTTAGTTAAAGCCTGTATAATTCAGTTTATGTGTGTCATTATGTGTTTTATGTGTTTTATATGTGTATGAGATGGAAGTACATGAGTGATGAATCATGGTACTTGTGGAAATGAAATCATTTGAAAGCTTTGTGTAGTTTCAAATGTCGTGTACATAATATTCTGTGTACGTACTATGTATATGTAATTCATATTATATATATTAGTTTAGTATTTTATAGATTTTAGAAATATTATATATATTATGTCAGTATTTTAGTAATTTTAGAGTACTTTCCATTTTTAGAAATAATTGGAAATGAAGGTTTGTTAGAAATCTAGTTAGAAAAGTCAAGGTTTAGCGAAATAAGCAAAGGTTTTAACTTAGAATCAAAAATATAGGAATTAAAGTTGTAAATAATAATACATAAGTTTTTTTATATAATAGAAAAAAAAAACGAATTTTAATAAAAGAAAAGAAAAAGGAAAAGATATCCTAATTAGATTACAACTTGTTTTTGGTAATTATCTTTTAAGGCGTATAAATACAAATCAAACCTAAACCAAATCACTTTGATTTTTCCTCTCCTTCCCTTAGCCGGTCGAACAACACAAAACAAGAAGAAAACCCAAAAAATTTTAGGGTTTTGATTTTCAAGAATTAAGGTATTGTTTTCTAAATCATTTTTCAATTCAATTGATTGTATTTAACGTAACAATCATTAAGGATGGATTAGGTTATTGTAAATAATCTTTAATTAAGAGGTTTGATCATCAAAAATCGTTTTAGGGATAATAATTAGGGTTTTGGGTATGTTAATTAGGGTTAATTATGCTAAATTCAGAATAGAAATCTGGGCAGAATTTTAGATCATCTTGCGAGAGCCATATCTCGGTCATACAGATAGATTTTATAGATTTTCTTGAGCCTAAAATTAACTACAAAGAGTCTACTTTCCACCCAAGTGGTTTGATGAATTAAAAGTGAGTGGAAGTTAGTGAAATTAATCAAACAAGATTCGT
The DNA here is from genome assembly GCA_026074375.1 of Tanacetum coccineum. NCBI lineage: Eukaryota > Viridiplantae > Streptophyta > Magnoliopsida > Asterales > Asteraceae > Tanacetum > Tanacetum coccineum. The sequence goes on along the minus strand of BQNB010020339.1, from coordinate 18,621 downwards.
TGTCAAAACTGAGTTTTCAGGGCAGATTCTGAGTTGTGTTTGTGAGGTCAAAAACCATATCTAAACGTCTTTTTAATTAATGGGCTTGCTACTGTAGCAAGTTCATGATGTTTAAGATTTTCTAGAATTTTTGTAGAATTTTTCTAAGTGTTTAAATGGGTTTGCTCAAGCTAAACGTTTTGAAGGTTGAATCAGGTCAAATTATGGACACTTTGTGATGTTGAATTTTTATAAAATGGTTACACTAACTATTATTTTTATCCAAAAACCGTAGAAGCTCACAACTCATTGGGGATATATGAGATGTGAGGAGGAGAACCAATTAGGTGTTTAAGTATTTTATTTAGAGTCATCTTGTGACTATAAAAACTGAGTAGAAAGCAGAAAGTTAAGAAGTAAAGTTTGTGAGGTAACTTGAGGTTAGCAAGTATGAGGAGTATATAGAAGAGTTGAATCAAGATAGGATATAGAGTATCCATTGTTGTGATTTTTACATCGACTTGGGTGTGTAACCTAATCGATGGTAACATATGTGTGTATTGTCTTGTTTAGATTCTTTGCAAGATTAAGTGAAGGAATTGGAATTTGCTTTGCATCAGGTGAGTTTTACAGTCCCACTTTTTACTTATATTTTGGGATGGAAATGATGCAAAACTGTTTTTGAATTATGAACCGTGATATGTGTTTTTAATTGTGGTAAGGCATGTGTATGTGAGGATGACATGACCTTGTGCGAGACCCGAACAGACTTAGCTAGTCAAGTGGGTCAGTCTTGCGCGGAGATATTGTGGGACGGAGGGGTATGATCCACCTTAGATATATGTGAATTTATTTTGTGATAGAATAGCCAAGCATATATGTTCGTAAATGTTGTTTTTGTTGATCGCGGTGTCATAAGTGAGTCTTAAACCTATAACTCTCACCAATAATTATGTTGACATTTTTAGCATCATTTTCAGGTGAGCAAAACGTCTGAAGAGTTAGGAAGAGGAGTTAGCTGGACCATAGGCTTGCATGCGGAGTCTATGATTTATCTGTTTTAGTTTTCATTTGAATGTCATTTTTAGTTTTCTCTATTTTGACGCCTTGTGTTGTGATGATGCCTATTCATCATGCCTTGCGATTCCGCCTTGGCGGGGTGTGACAACTTGAACATGCATTTGTGCATTCATTTTGAAATCAAACAAAAAAATACACTTTCTCTCTTTCTCTTTGGTTTTGGCTGAGCACACCCAAGAACAAGAAACACAAATTTTTAAAGACTTATCAAGAACACGGGGCTAATATTTGGTATTAGATAGTTTTGGGTTGTAGAAAAATGATTTGGGTTTATTCATTCGTGTCAAAACCGAACCAAGAACATCAAGATTGTAAGTTTTTCTAAATTTTGTTTTAAGTTGTACTTTTATATGTTATACACCCATAGATAGTAATAGTTGCAATGAGTAAAAATTATCATAGAAAATGTATTATTGCCTAAGCTCATGACATCATTCATTAAGATGGGAAATCACGTAGTATAGTAACATTGGTTGAGGAACAAATGTCCCTGTGAAAAGGTAACTTGCCAAGGTTACCCATTAAGTTAAATATAGTACTATTTTTCATCACAAAAGAGTTAATACATAGTTGCATTGTTTCATGAAATGATACAAAACATTACAACCAATAACATTAATTCTACTAACTGAGGATTCAGTTTAGTGATTACACAATAAAGATACTACAATTGAAATCAAACTACTAAGATTCACGAGGAGATCCCCACGGCTCAGATGATGGACTCTTCTTTACAACACAATTGAATGTAGACTCGATGCTATTGGTTCTCGGTCTTTCTTCGAACACAATAGCAACATTGATAGCGTCATTCGGTCTTTCTTCAAACACAAATCCTCTACGAATCATCTCTTGATAGAACTCATGAGCTCGAACTCTAGTCCAGTAGAGATCTCTCTTGACTCGTTCGTTCTGCATACGAAGGAATGTGTTGCTCAACCTCACTTCTTCAAGTTCCTTCTTTAGTTTCTTGCATTCAACCTTATCTTCAGTATTACCAAGCTTTTCAACTAGCTTTTCCATTGCAGCCATTCCTTGCTCCACACTAGAACGTACTTCATTTCCCAAGTCCAAAATCAACTTACCATATGTTAGGATTGAAAGCCTCTTGATGCTGTTTGGAAGTTACTAATGTATGGAAGTTAAGACAGCTAAGTTAGGTGTTTGCTGTACAAAAGTTACTATTGTTAGTGTTCAGAGGTAATGTTGCTGGTTCAAAGTTACAACTGCTAACAGAGTTACAACTGCTTAAAGATTACAACTACTAAAAGATAAAGATTGATTGAAGATCAAGATTACTTACGGGATAAGTATGAGTTATCTATAGAATAGATCATGTAGAATATTCTATTTTTTAGGAATATATTGTAAATCAACTAGGACTCCTTGGTGTATTAAAAAGGAGGTCTTAGGGTTCTAGAATTTTATGTATCAAAAATAATCTTCATAGATAGAATTATCCATATAGCTTTAAGTTTTGGTCAAACCTAAAAAACAATTAAGAGTGTTCGTATTATATGAGGTTGAAAGTTTGGTAAATTGTTTGTTATTGAATTTTGTTCATTACTGTTTCATTGATATTCTTTTTTGTTAATTGACTTGAGTCGCATAGTTTTGAATATTCAACAATCAAAGTTTTTCTATCTTAGTGTTTGGATTTATTCATTACAAATTAGCCTTATACAAGCTAAGAAGAATCTAATAATTTTAGGATCCAAACAAGTCGGTTCAGAAGCTTGTGAAGAAGCTTGAATAAGAAGAAACTTTACTACATACAAGATCTACTTTTTCAAGAAGCAATGGATACTCAATCTACTCAAACCCATTAGCTTACCCATACTCCAACCTGGTGAGTATGATCTCTGGAAGATGAGGATGGAGAAGTACCTAAAGTGCATTGATTACACTCTATGGGGGGTCATAGAAGTATGGTGATGCACCCATAGTAACAAAAATTGTTGACGGTAAGGAGACTGTTATCCCTCCTATAAGTGTTGAAGAGAAGGCACAAAGAAGGGCAGAGTTGAAGGCAAGAAGTACTTTGTTGATGGCCTTACCTAATGAGCATTAATTAAAGTTCAACTCATACAAGGATGCTAAGACACTGATGTAGGCTATTGAGAACAGATTTGGAGGTAATACTGCTACAAAGAAAACTCAGAAAAATCTTCTGAAGCAGCAATATGAAAACTTTGTTGCATCCAGCACAGAAGTGATTGAGCAAACTTATGAAAGGCTTCAAAAGCTAATTAGTCAACTGGAGATGCATGGTGAAGTTATCCCTCAAGAAGACATCAATCAGAAGTTCTTGAGAAGTTTGTCACAAGAATGGACTATGCATACTATTGTGTGGAGGAACAAACCAGAGATTGAGACATTGAGTTTGGATGACCTCTTTAACAACCTGAAGGCTTATGAATCAGAGGTCAAGGGACATCTAGCTCAACCACAAACTCACACAATATAGCCTTTCTGTCCTCTAGCAGCACTAACAGTGCAACTAGAGCAGTTAATACTGCTTAGGGTGTTAATACTGCTAGCACTCAGGGTGCTGCTGATAGCTCAACAACTGTTAAAAATTTGAGTGATGCTGTGATTTATTCCTTCTTTGCTAGCCAACCAAGTATTCCACAACTAGATAATAAAGATCTATAACAAATCAATCTTGATGATCTATAAGAGATGGATTTGAGGTGGAACATTACTATGCTGACTATAAGGGCAAGAAGATTCCTGAAGAATACTGGAAGGAAGCTGGACATGAACAACAAAGAAAGAATTGGGTTTGACAAGTCCAAGGTGGAGTGTTTCAACTGCCATAAGAGAGGACACTTTGCAAAGGAGTATAGGGCACCTAGGAATCAAGACAGCAGATTCAGGGAGCCTACTAGAAGGACTGTGCCAGTTGAGGAAACTACTTCAAATGCCTTAGTGTCTCAGTGTGATGGCTTTGGCTATGATTGGAGTGACCAAGCAGAAGAAGGTCCAACTAATTTTGCTCTCATGGCTTATTCTTTAACAAGTTCAACTTCTTCTACAAACTCTGAGGTATCTAATGACTCAAATTGTTGTTCATCTTGTTTAGAATATGTAAAAGATTTAAAAGAACAAAATGAACAATTAGTTAAAGACTTAAGAACAACTAGGATAAGTGTTGTCTCTTATAAAACTGTTTTAGAATCTGTAGAAGCTAGACTGTTAGTCTTTAAGAAAAATGAGTTTGTGTATGAGGAAGATATAAAACTCTTAAAACGTGAAATCTATTTAAAAGATTTAGATATTACAAAGTTTAAAAGGAAGTTAGAGTTGGCTATAAAAGAAAAAGATGAGGTTCAACTTGTAGTACAAAAATTTGAAAATTCATCAAAAAACCTAAGTAAACTTCTAGACAGACAAATAATGGATAAGTGTAAAACAAGATTAGGGTATAATGTTGTCCCACCTCCCTATACTGGTAATTTTATGACACCAAAATCTAATTTAGTTTATCCTAGTCTAGATGATTTTGTTGATGTGAATGAGTCTGTAGTTGAAAAGCCTACTGTTAAGAATAATGAACCTGAGACTTCTAGGAAAGAAAATAGAGCCCCAATTATTGAGGATTGGGTATCTGATAGTGATGAAGAAAATGTGCCTAAGGTTAAAACAGTTGAGATGTTTAATAAACCTAGTTTTGCTAAGATAAACTTTGTTAAGTCTACTGAGCAAGTAAAATCTCCTAGGAAAACATCAGTTGATAAAAATAGGCAAAACACACCTAGTCCTAGAGGGAACAAGAGAAACTGGAACCAACATATGTCTCAAAAATTAAGGAGTAAATTTAAGATGTTCAACAAAGCTTGTCATGTGTGTGGTAGTTTTGATCATTTGATGAATGATTGCAATAACTGGTATAATAATAGAAGATTTGCAAAACCAGTTTGGACTAATGTTCAAAGGGTGAACAAACAAAATTTCTCTAAATTAACTCACCCCAGTCCAAAAAGGAACATGGTTCCAAGAACAGTCTTAACTAGGTCTGGCCCAATTTCACTTAACATTGTTAGACCAGTTAATACTGTTCAACCAAGAACAACAGTGAATAATGCAAGACCCATTAAAAATGTTATTAATAATGCATATTCAACTACTAGAAGGCCTTTTAACAAAATAACAGCAGCCGATAATAGTAATTTCACTAAAAAGGTTAATACTGTTAAGGGAACAAGGGTTAATACTGTTAGGCCAAAAGCAGTTCTTAGTGCTGTTAAGGAAAACAAAGGAAATGCTATTAAGGCCTCAGCATGTTGGGTTTAGAGACCAAAGAACAAAGTTTTAGACCATGTCTCCAGAAACAATGGTGCATTAATGTCCTTTAAAAGAATTAACTATATTGATGCACAAGGCAGATCCAAGTCAGTAATGTCTTGGGTCCCCAAAAGAAACTAGTTTTCTTACCATTATGTGCAGGGCAATCCATAGTAAGATTTGAAGAATAAAGGAGTGATTGACAGTGGATGCTCTAGGCACATGACAGGAAACATATCCTATCTTACAGATTATGAAGAAATTAATGGAGGATTTGTTGCCTTTGGAGGTAATTCCAAATGAGGGAAAATTACTGGGAAAGGTAAAATAAAAACTGGTAAATTGGATTTTGAAGATGTGTATTTTGTAAAGAACTAAAGTTTAACCTCTTCAGTGTCTCACGAATGTGTGATAAGAAGAATAGTGTTCTTTTTACTGATACTGAATGTGTTGTTCTGTCTCCAGACTTTAAGCTAACTGATGAAAGTCATGTTTTACTTAAAGTTCCTAGAAAGGATAACATGTACAGTGTTGACTTAAAGAATGTTGTTCCTCAAGGAGGTCTCACTTGTCTCTTTGCAAAAGCCACATCAGATGAATATAATCTTTGGCATAGGAGGCTTAGACATGTAAATTTCAAAACAATGAATAATCTAGTAAAGGGAAACCTTGTAAGAGGTTTACCTTCAAAACGTTTTGAAATTAATCAAACCCGTGTTGCTTGTCAAAAGGGAAAGTAACACAGAGCTTCTTGTAAGACCAAAACAGTCAGTTCAATCAGCCAACCATTATAAATGTTGCACATGGATTTGTTTGGCCCAACATTTGTAAAGAGTTTAATGAAGAAGGTGTACTGCCTAGTTGTCACAGATGATTTTAGTAGGTTTAGTTGGGTTTTTTTAGCCACTAAGGATGAAACTAGTGATATCCGTAAAACATTCATAACAGGCATAGAAAATCTAATAGACCTTAGGGTAAAAGTGATTAGATGTGACAATGGGACTGAATTCAAGAATAGGGTCATGAATTAGTTCTGTGAAATGAAGGGTATTAAGAGGGAATTTAGAGTTCTAGACTCACAACAAAATGAGTAGCTGAAAGGAAAAATAGGACACTAATTAGAGGCGCTAGAAACTATGCTACTGATTACAAAATTAGCCACAACATTCTGGTGCTAAAGTAGTTAATACAACATGCTATGTCCCAAAGTAGGGTGTTTAGTTATCAGCACACAACAAGACCCCTTATGAACTGTTATTTTGGGGGTGAGAATGATGCTTGTTTTGTTGTCGTGTTAAAATGTTTTTAAGCTTGCTGTAGTTATGTGTATTGGATCGTGGGCACGTTCCGTCCCGTTGTGTTGCGATATGATATGTTTGGTATTGTAGATCCCAATATGCAAAACGAGGTGTGATGGTGGTAAGACCGCGTGAGCTAATATGAGGCCATGTAGCGCACATATGTAGTTGATATGATTATGGATCGTGGGCACATTCTGTCTCGTTGTTGTTAATTGTTGTCATGAATTGTTTTGGTAATTGCAGCAGCTAATTGAAAGTTTATTTTGGATATTGTTGTATGTCGTAAACCTATGAGTCTTGCTCAACTTTATGTTGACATTTTAAGCATCATTTTCAGGTGAGCTTAATGGTGCTAAGATAGAGTGAAGTGGCTAGAATAGACCGTAGGATGCTTGGAGTTTCTTTATGCTTTCTGTTTGAAATTCGTTTGCATGAATTGTTTGGATTATGTTTTGCATGTCATTTATTGACGAGACTACTTTCTCATTAATAAAGACACCATTAGGTTTTGGGTATTGTTATGACACTTTGTGTCTTTGCTTTACATTAGTTTTCATTTTATTATTCTCTATATAGACACCATGTGTTGTGATGATATCCATTCTTATTTACGCCTCGCGTTTTCACCTTGGCAGGGTGTGACATCGCTGACATGTCCAGTCTTTTATGTCAAACATGGACAAGACTGTCTTTTCTTTCAGCACTGGCATTAAGCTCACTTACATGCCATTCAAAGAGTATACACAATTATCCCTTCGGGTTCCAGATAAAACAACCTTAGAACCATTAATCACCTTGAATTTTCCCGGTTTCAATTTTATGGTATATCCCTCTTTTTCAATTCAGGAATATACCTGACATTGTGTAGCACAAAACTTGACCCATCTTTCAGTTGTACCCTCACATTGTCAATACCTCTGTTCTTGCACTCTTTGTTGTCACCTAATAGTACCCTACCCCTATCGCATTCTAGAAAATCAAGAAATAAATCTAACATGGGTGTCATGCGATATGAAACTCTTGAATCCATAGTCCAATCCAATAATGCTTTTGCACTCATCACCATCATCACCTCAGAACTGCTATAAATCCAACCACTAGAACTTGGTTGATCATCTTTCATGATGAAACCGGTTGACTTCTTGCGATTATTCTTTTGACAGTTTAAGTGCTCCTTAGATTGGCAAATATAACTTGAGTCTTCCACCTCGAGACTTTGATCTTGACTTTCCTCTTGATCGATGTGAATTGCGATCAGTTCTTCCCATCACTTATAACCCTTTACCATTATCCCCCTTCGTCTTAGACCCTTCTTTGATTTTCTTTTAATTTAGTGTGGCTAATCCGCCCTTTTTAAATACATATAAATATATATATAATATATAAATACGTAATAATAAGGAAGATAACAATTATAGTATAGATAGTATTTTCCGTCGGGTTCTAGAAATTCACTTTTAACCAAAGTGATATCTCAAAAACCTCCCGGGTCGTTTTTCCTCGACGAAGTGTGAATTAAAAATCGGTTAAGTTCGTGATCGCGCATTTTGAATGGGTAAAGAGATTTTGAGATTGATTTCTAAATCCTACTTGACATAAAGATAAGGTTAATAAAAGCATATAAACTAGCAAAGCAATAAAAATAATTAAACAAGTAAAGTATTAAACGATTTCTAAAAACTAAAGATTATATAAAATGGAAAATGCTTGCTAAGTGACATTAAATGTTCATCAAGTGCGGGTTTAGGTTTAACAAATTAAAATCCGTAGAAAACAAGTTTTAAGAAATTAAATGACAAGTAAAGTAAAATGCTTTTTAAAATAAAAGACAAGTATTTAAATTGCACTAAAAGTAAATGACGGAATTTAAATCGGAAAATACTAATAACTATTAATTTTTTAAACCTTTTTAAACCCGCACTTAAATTCCAAATCACTATTCACTTAATAAGCACTAATAAATCTACTCACTAAGCATAACGAAATTCAATTTAACAAACATACAACACTTAACGACAAAAATAAATCTACACTAAGTATTGAAAAAGGATTAGAAAATGGAACCGATTTGAAGAGCCGCAAAATAAACGACAACACCCGATTTAATTAGCTAAAGCAACTAATCAAAGTCGGTCTAGCTAAATAAATCCTTAAGCTCCACGCCTCATGAGTTGACCGGTACCGTAAGACAAAATAAACTTAAACTGTTAAAACAAAATAGTATACCAACATTCAAATTCAATTTCAGTTTCTAAATTCATTTACACGTTATGATTTTGCAAACAAATTAACACGGCCCAACCACTAGCCCATTGGAACTTAAGTGGTCTCATTTATAAATTCTAAAAACCAAACGCAGGTCCAAAATCAAACATAAGCCCAATTTAATTTCTTGTACCAATCAAACGTGCTCAATTGTTATTTTTTAACGAAAAGGATTTTTATGTAATAAGCTACAAGTTAGTTCTTAAATCTAAAAGAAAATAGGCCATGAAAAATAAGCTAGATGAAATCAGTTTTAAAGAAACAAGATAAGCTAAGGTTGTTTTATGAAATGGGCTACTTTTAAACTAATAAGCTACTAGTAAAATATCAAAACAAACTGTTTTATGAAAAGAAAAGCTATGAAAATGATAATAGATTAAGCTACGGTTTTGGAAATAATCACTCATCCATCCTAACAGGCTCTCATTCATTCAAGGAGGTCCTAAGCTTATCAATAAGCTGAGTAAATTAATAATCGTGGCCTCCTATTGTTAGATCGAATCAAGCATAAGGATAAGCTAAGTGGAAGACGAAATGAGCAAAAGAAACTAGATCGACTTTAAACAAAAGCTTGATCGGTTTGTTATAAGCTTTGATCCTAAACGACTAAGCTATGTAATAGCTTATTCGAAATCTAAAATAAGCTAGAAAAGCAGAAAATATCAATAAGCTTAAACACGTAGCTTATTCGATAATAAGCTAACACCAAAAGCTTATTTAATACTCAAAACTTATAAAAGAAACAAGCTAACGAAATCAATAAGCTATTAAATAGCTTATTAATTTTATTACTTATTCTGAATAAGCTAAGATAACAAACTGAGAAATAAGCTTGAGAGAATAAGCTTATTAAGGAGATAAGCTACAAAGAAAAGAAAAAGAGATGAGCCATAAGAAAAACCAAGAGATAATAAGTACTTTATTAACATCACCACAAATCTTCATCTTCATTAATACAATAAGCAAGTTCTACAATAAGCTCAATAAGCTGGAAATATTAAACTTGATATGATAAGCCGAATCTTAAAGTTACAAAAGAGAATAAGCTAGAGAAAAAACTAACTACTACAACTTAGAAAAAAAAACAAACAAAACGAGTAGTAAATTTTGAAAAGGAAAAGATGATTAAAATATGGTGGAGCGTGCCTTCTTAAATAGCAAATGATTGGAGCGGTTATGAACGGATCCAAAAATGACTGCACACAACTACTTAGATCCACCAATGGTCTTGCGACGCGTGTCATTCTACCAATTAATATGTTGGCTCGGGTGTACGAACCAAAGACCGAACCATCCAACATTCCCTTGCCTGGCATGTAAGCTTTAAATGAAAAGATAAAAGGACATGTGGGAGCTCTTGGTTTGCCATTTCTCTTCTTAGTAGAGAGTCACGTGGAGTTGTTTGGATTATTTTTTAGTCACGTGATCCCTTATTTGCCATATTTTGATGCTAGCTTTTTCAATCTTTTGATTCTTTATATGTTCCACATATAAATGTAAATATGGGCTTTTATTCTGTTGGGCCCAACATCATTAACGAATTTGGACTGCTGTATGGTGTTGTGCTCGCATAATGCTTTCAATCATGGGCTGAGAATAAGTATTGGGCCGAGTAATAATAATGAGTCGGTCCGACCCATATAAATGGTGTCGGGCCGGCCCATTAAGAAATGAATGCACCGTCGGACATGAATTTTCGCTTTCTTTTCATTCTAGTGCTCGGTTTTATCTTTATTTTTGTCCTTTTCTTGATATCCAGTACATGTACATACATAAACACAAAAACAACATATATTTACAATTTTTATTATGTTTTTGGTCTTTTGGGTTCGTTTTATTAGGTAAAAAGTATGTATAAAATAGCAAATACCAAATTCCCCCATACTAAAGTATTGCCGTGTCCTCACGCAATATTATATGCTCTAAAACCAAATACCTCAAAACCTCCCCAAACTAATCCTTTAAGAAGTAGTAAAGTCTTTCGTGGGGAGAGTTAAGAAATCACAAGTTATAAAACACCCCGTTTTCCCATTTTTCAAAACTTTTTCTATTTTTTATGATTTTTATAATTTATAACTTATAACTTATTCATGTGTGACATAATGTATTACTTTCATTATTCATTGATAACTTTAGGATCACGAAACAAAAAGCACTTAAAGTGTCCAAATGGATAAATTCATCGTCCTCGATTTTCACCTCTCCAGGCCAAGCTTAAAAACAACATCATTGTAAATTACAAGTTATGATGCTAACACTACTTATAAGAGCTAATTGTGTACTTACTTTTCCTCCCTTATTCCCTAATTTTGTATCTCAATATTTTATTTAAGTCATATACCCGAAGGCTCTTTAAGACTTTTATTTTGATACTTATTAATTTCGAAAATAAAGCGAAACGATTAAAAACGCAATAATTAGTTCCTAGCCCTTTTCAAAAGAAAACAATGTCATCAAGATAAAGTCTACATCGAGGCGACCAAATTTTGGCTTTTATTAGGTTACTTAAGCAAGGTACCATTTATATCATATACCCTTAGGCTCTTTAAGACATAAATGGACCAATCTTATTTGCACCATATACCCTAAGGCTCTTTAAGGAATGACTAAAGCAAAAATTAAGTAGCAATATCCATTCCATATACCCTAAGGCTCTTTAAGGAACGGATAAGGCTATAATTTCACTTATTAGATTCTACTTACCCTATATACCCTAAGGCTCTTTAAGGGATAAGCAAAATATTTATTCTTGTGATACATATAGTATGCCAAATTAAGTATTCCTGATGTATACTCTCTCTTAATCACAAAGAAACTAAAGAAAACTTCTGAGAACTAATTATTAACCAAAAAAACCGCACAACTCTATTTATTAAACAATTATTATAAAGGTGAAACAATCTAATGGGAGAAACAGCCACAATTTAACACTTATAAGCCTTAAAGAAATCCAACTATTCTATGTTTAGCATCAAAACTTATAACTACTCTATTATCTCTTGTTCTTCACAATTTAAAATTTTCTAATAAAGAAACTCGTGAATACTTAGCCTATGAATCAAGATCGGCACTTTAATAAGTCACATTGACTGGCAACAATCTTTATTCAAATAAATCGATCTTCGCATATTTAAAATCAATTATGGGAACTTGCAAAGTCTTGACCTTTTTCAAGCTAGACTCGCGTTTTATAGCTCCTTGTATAAAAGATTAGCAAAGTTCAATCTAAAAAAGTTAAGGAGAAAGCTAAGATTAAAAATCGGTCGGGTCAAAATTTACTTTTGTTCTCACCAGCGGAAAGCCTACATTCGTGTCTAAACACTTATTCTTTTATCAACTACTAATTATTATTTTTTATCATTTTTTACACATAAAACTTAAAAAAATTTAAATTTTTGCAGAAAAACGGGGTACGTGTGAACAACGGCTGCAGGTATAATCAAATCGATAGATTCCCCCCCTCCCTATACTAAAACCACACATTGTCCTCAATGTAAGAATGTCACCCCCATACTAATTTCAAAGCATAATCCAAGTATTAAGGGTTCTCTACGCAAATCTAAAGCTATTTATTAAGTATGCTAAAGATAAACGATAATCGATAAGATTTGGATATCGGATTCCCTAAATGAAGCTGAGGATATGAAGCTCGAATAAATGGACAAAACCATGAGCACGAGAGTCTTCAAAATCCGGGTATCCTGGACATAAAATCACAAAACACAAAACACGAGAAAAGAAAAAGGCAAGCCTCCTCACATTAATTGTTAGAAAATAGATAAGAAGATAGAAACGCTTGTTTTTGTTAACCGAGTCACGAGCTTGACTCGACCCCAAATTAAGTTGTCCATGGGGAAGCAAATGGAAAAGAAAATCTCAATTGGGCTTTCATTAATGTTTGGATAAACATTAAAGCACATGAAAGTTCCATCACGATGAGATGCCACCGGCTCTAAGTGGAGATACCAGGGTCAAAAATAGTGTCTTCACTCCCAGTGGAGAAAAGTAAAGAAGAATCCGTAGGGTAGGTGAGAAACGGGAGAAAAGTCCGAATGACAAATGTGAAGGAATCGTCATCTTCAACATCAATCTCATCTCCCCCCGGGTCAAAACATTCATGCTCATCAAAATTGTTAATCACGGCCGTATCGGGCTTAAAATTGAAGCAAATCTCAACATCCGGTGGTTCCGGAGGAGGACGAGGAGATGACGGATGAAATGATTCAAACTCGGAAAGTTCCAAGAGAAGGTCATTTGAATTATCAAAAATAACAATGCTAATCAACCCTCCCTGATGGGCTCAATCTCAAAAAGAAACGACTCATACTCGAGAAGAGAGTTATTAACATGAGTAGTGGTACTGCCACTTCTTGTCTCTTCCGTATGATTGCTAAAAGTCTCGAATTCAGGTAAAGAGTTATCCGAGAAAGAGAAAGAAGTATCGGACTTCTCAAAGAACGAATTACTATCCATGACGGAGATCGGGACTAAGGAAGGAGACTTGAGCAGACGATCAGGAGTAGGGTTGTCTTTCAAAGATTCGATATTAGTAATAAGACGACTGATATTCACTAATTTCTCTCGAAGAATAACGTCTTGGATTTGAAAAATATCTTCTAAGTCAAACTCTTTCTCTTCTTGATCATTATTCACTTCCTCTAAGCTAACGTACTCGATGTCCTCAAAATCATCGTCATCACTCGAAGTACCATCATTGTTAGAATCGGATAAAATCTCAGAATGATCGCTCAAAGCATTAAAAGTAGAAGAATCTTCACAAACGGGCTCATCACACGTATCGTCAGAAATACCCTCAAGCTCACTTAGGATTGGGACAAGGTTCTCAACACTAGGAATAGTGTCAAGATGCTCGTCCCCCATACTTAGAGAGTTATCGGGCTCCTCGATCGGTAAGTCGGGTGTGATTGCTTTAGGCTTGCTATATATAATAGTATACTCATCATCGTCATTGTCGTAGAAAGTAGGACGATTCCAACTTGGACAATTAATATATTCTGATAGCTCTTCACTAATATTTCGCACATCTTCAAGGAGTTTACTCATCAATTCTTGAATATCCTCTTGTCGATATTGCTTGTCCATCAAAGCATCTTTAATTTTGCCAAAACTTTCCCAAGCTATCAATATAACCTTTGGTGTTACTCCAAAAGGTATACGACTAAACTTCCTTAAGAAGGTGCAAACGTCTTTCATAAAGTTGTCTCTAGCTTCTTCATCATCAATCATAGAAAAATCCCAATATGGAGTAAAACTTTGAGCTGCCGGCTCCTTCTTCTCTTGTTGAATTCCTTTAAGAATTTGCAAATCATTCATGAGTTTAAGAAGCAATTCTTGCATAACTTCAGGTTGATTCTGCTCTTCTTCCATAGTTTGCTTAATCTTAAGAAATCTCTCCTCAGCTAGCAATAAAGCCATGCACTTTTCATTAGGAGGTATATAATCATACTCCTTTAAAAAGGCTTGAATGGCTTCCATTAAGTCTTCTCGAGCTTGCAAAATTTCTTTACTTGTCTCTTGAGGAGGATAATTGACGGGAAACTGTGGGGGTTGAAATTGGTCATAACTGGAAAGATTACAATTATAGAAATCCTGGTTCATCGGCTGACACTGAAAAGTCGCATGAGGACCCCCGCAGTTTTCACAACAAAGGTATTGTTGTGGAAAACTAGATAAAGTTAGTGGAAAATTATTATCGAAGTTTTGATTGAAACAAGGGTCCGGATTAGAATTAAACGGAACTTGTATTGGACAATCGTAACCAAAATGAGCATCGTTTCCACATAACTCACAAGAATACGTCGGGTACTGGGGCTGTGGAGGGTAGTCGGAAAAATTTTGATCATTATTGAAATAATTCGAATTTGAATCATAAGTGAATGAATTTTCATTTCTCAAAGCGCAAAACGAACAAAATCCTCCTCTTAACGGGCCTTCACACCCAGAACAAGTGACAGGCTTTCCATCACCAAAAGTGCAATTAAAACAAGTTCCAAGTAGAAGATTAACACCACACTGCGAACATGTACATAGATAACAATAAAAGCCATCGCATGGTTGTCCACACCCCGTACACTCACGTTAGTTAAATGACGTCATAAGAAAGAATTAAACAATATAGAGGATAAGAAGAAAGAATTAAATGGATAAGAGGTAACGGAGAAAAATTTTAGGATTTTGAAAATAATTCATAAGAAAAGGAATTAAAATAAAAAAAATTGGTAACCGAAAATTAAACGTGCACGGTAGCTCTCTAAAATTACGTACAAGAAAGCGGAGGAGTTGGTAAGCGCGAGGCGCTATTTAGAATAACCCTTCTCCTTTTGGGTGATGTTGATCAAACCCGCCTTAAACTTTCCTTATAGCACGTAATCTAGAGGTGAGTCGTAACAATGATTAACAAATGGTTATTTTTATATTAAAATAAAAAAAAATAGAAGTGTAAAATATTCACAAACGGAAAATAACTTCACGAGGAAGGTTCTTCAAAAACACTAATCTTTGAATGAAACATGATAATCGTAACAGACTTCCCCGACAGCGGCCCCAAAAATTGATCTGCCCTTTTAAAATACATATAAATATATATATATATAATATATAAATACGTAATAATAAGGAAGATAACAATTATAGTATAGATAGCATTTTCTGTCGGGTTCTAGAAATTCACTTTTAACTAAAGTGATATCTCAAAAACCTCCCGGATCGTTTTTTCTCGACGAAGTGTGAATTGAAAATCGGTTAAGTTCGTGATCGCGCGTTTTGAATGGGTAAAGAGATTTTGAGATTGGTCTCTAAATCCTACTTGACATAATGATAAGGTTAATAAAAGCATATAAACTAGCAAAGCAATAAAAACAATTAAACAAGTAAAGTATTAAACGATTTCTAAAAACTAAAGATTATATAAAATGGAAAATGCTTGCTAAGTGACGTTAAATGTTCATCAAGTGCGGGTTTAGGTTTAACGAATTAAAATCCGTAGAAAACAAGTTTTAAGAAATTGAATGACAAGTAAAATAAAATGCTTTTAAAAATAAAAGACAAGTATTTAAATTGCACTAAAAGTAAATGACGGAATTTAAATCGGAAAATACTAATGACTATTAATTTTTTAAACCTTTTTAAACCCGCACTTAAATTCTAAATCACTATTCACTTAACAAGCACTAATAAATCTACTCACTAAGCATAACGAAATTCAATTTAACAAACATACGACATTTAACGACAAAAATAAATCTACACTAAGTATTGAAAAAGGATTAGAAAATGGAACCGATTTGAAGAGCCACAAAATAAACGACAACACCCGATTTAATTAGCTAAAGCAACTAATCAAAGTCGGTCTATCTAAATAAATCCATAAGCTCCACGCCTCATGAGTTGACCGGTACCGTAAGACAAAATAAACTTAAACTGTTAAAACAAAATAAAATTCCAACATTCAAATTCAATTTCAATTTCTAAATTCATTTACACGTTATGATTTTGCAAACAAATTAACACGGCCCAACCACTAGCCCATTGGAACTTAAGTGGTCTCATTTATAAATTCTAAAAACCAAACGCAGGTCCAAAATCAAACATAAGCCCAATTTAATTTCTTGTACCAATCAAACGTGCTCAATTGTTATTTTTTAACGAAAAGGATTTTTATGTAATAAGCTACAAGTTGGTTCTTAAATCTAAAAGAAAATAGGCTATGAAAAATAAGCTAGATGAAATCAGTTTTAAAGAAACGAGATAAGCTAAGGTTGTTTTATGAAATGAGCTACTTTTAAACTAATAAGCTACTAATAAAATATCAAAACTGTTTTATGAAAAGAAAAGCTACGAAAATGATAATAGATTAAGCTACGGTTTTGGAAACAAGCATTCATCCATCCTAACAAGCTCTCAATCATTCAAGGAGGTCCCAAGCTTATCAATAAGCTGAGTAAATTAATACTCGTGGACTCCTATTGTTAGATCGAATCAGCATAAGGATAAGCTAAGCGGAAGATGAAATAAGCAAAAGAAACTAGATCGACTTTAAACAAAAGCTTGATCGGTTTGTTATAAGCTTAGATCCTAAACGACTAAGCTATGTAATAGCTTATTCAAAATCTGAAATAAGCTAGAAAAGCAGAAAATATCAATAAGCTTAAACACGCAGCTTATTCGATGATAAGCTAACACCAAAAGCTTATTTAATACTCAAAACTTATAAAAGAAACAAGCTAACGAAATCAATAAGCTATTAATATAGCTTATTAATTTTATTACTTATTCTGAATAAGCTAAGATAACAAACTGAGAAATAAGCTTTAGAGAATAAGCTTATTAAGGAGATAAGCTAAAAAGAAAAGAAAAAGAGATAAGCCATAAGAAAAACCAAAAGATAATAAGTACTTTAGTAACATCACCACAAATCTTCATCTTCATTAATACAATAAGCAAGTTCTACAATAAGCTCAATAAGCTGGAAATATTAAACTTGATATGATAAGCCGAATCTTAAAGTTACAAAAGAGAATAAGCTAGAGAAAAAACTAACTACTACAACTTAGAAAAAAAACAAACAAAACGAGTAGTAAATTTTGAAAAGGAAAAAATGATAAAAATATGGTGGAGTGTGCCTTCTTAAATAGCAAATGATTGGAGCGGTTATGAACCGATCCAAAAATGACAGCACACAACCACTTAGATCCACCAATGGTCTTGCGATGCGTGTCATTCTACTAATTAATATGTTGGCTCGGGTGTACGAACCAAAGACTGAACCATCCAGAATTCCCTTGTCTGGCATGTAAGCTCCAAATGAAAAGATAAAAGGACATGTGGGAGCTCTTGGTTTGCCATTTCTCTTCTTACTGGAGAGTCACGTGGAGTTGTTTGGATTATTTTTTAGTCACGTGATCCCTTATTTGCCATATTTTGATGCTAGCTTTTTCATTCTTTTGATTCTTTATATGTTCCACATATAAATTTGAATATGGGCTTTTATTCTGTTGGGCCCAACATCATTAACGAATTTGGACTGCTGTATGGTGTTGTGCTCGCATAATGCTTCCAATCATGGGCTGAGAATAAGTATTGGGCCGAGTAATAATAATGTGTCGGTCTGACCCATATAAATGGTGTCGGGCCGGCCCATTAAGAAATGAATGCACCGTCGGACATGAATTTCCGCGCTCTTTTCATTCTAGTGCTCGGTTTTGTCTTTATTTTTGTCATTTTCTTGATATCCGGTACATGCACATACATAAACACAAAAACAACATATATTTGCAATTTTTATTATGTTTTTGGTCTTTTAGGTTCGTTTTATTAGGTAAAAAGTATGTATAAAATAGCAAATACCAGTGGCCATCACGTCCTCCCAAGTTAAAGCTTCCTGTCCATAAAGCAAGGTATCCTTAAAAGTGTTCGTATGATGCTGGTAAAGAAGTTAGTAATAATAAAGCAATATCTTCATTTTTGAATTTTACCTCAACATTTGCTAAATCAAGAATGATTTTGTTGAACTCATATATATGCTTGAAAATATTTCGTCCAACTGGCATGTAGAATTTATACAACTTCTTCTTAAGGTACACCTTCTTGGCTAAGGAATTTGTCATGTACAAAATCTTAAGCTTGGTCCAAACTGTTAGTGCAAATATTACGATATTTAATCTACACATTTTCTTTTGTTTTGATAATG
>BQNB010020338.1:0-65618 GCA_026074375.1 Tanacetum coccineum | reverse complement strand
TAAGAAAAGGACGAAAAACGAAGCCAAATCGACAAAACCGGACTCGGAATGGAAAAGCAGGAAAAGACAAAGTCAAAGTCCAAGCCCAAGCCTGAAAAAGTCAACCCAAGTCAACCCCGAAGCCAAAAGTCAAGAAAAACAAGTTTAGGGACTAAACTTGTAAATCCCTAAACTTGTTTAAAGAGAAAAAAAAAGAGAAAAATGAAGACAAGGGCTAAAACTGCCAAGCTTGCAAAGTTTAACTCCAAGGGGCAAAGCTGCCAACTCCCCTAACTTATAGCCATAAGGACGAGTGGTGCAATTGGTGATATAACTCTTGGGGACTTGTTTTGCCAAGTCCCCAAAAGTTTTACAACACAAGGACCATGGATGCAATAAGGGTTATATCTTTGAGGGACTAATGTTGCCAAAACCACAAACTTTCCCCCCAACGTTTTAAAACACTGTACATCCCTGTCAAGTGTTTCCCGCCAAAAGCCTATAACCCCACAAACCCTGTCGTTTTTGTTGACTTCCCACAAAATCCAAACCTCTCACAATCACTTAACCCCACTCCCACATGGGATTGCCATGTTGGCAATCCAAACCCACACCAAAACCAATCAAGGGTCTATAACTTTCGACTTGGGCATCAAGATATTTGGAGGGCCAGGATTTGCTTGACTTTACACTCTCACAACAAACACAACCCTCTTGTTGTGTCTACAAGAAAGCACAAAGGAAGAAGACAAAGAGGAAGAAGACCTAGTCGTTTTTTTCATATATAAATGAATGTAAAGCCATTGTGGCGAACCAGTAGTTATATATGTAGTTTTTAGCAGTTCAAGTAGTTTTTATGTAGTTTAAATTTTCTTAAGTTAGTTTTTAAAGTTAAGCTCTTCATTGTACTTGTAACTTCATTTTTTAAATGAAATTCAGTTAAGTTTTTTTTACTTGTGTTCTAAATTTCAAGTGCCTTCTAAAAAATCTTTTAAGCTCTTGATATAAGCTATTGTTATAACCTGTTCAACATTTTTTTTTACAAAACTTTAAGACCAAGTTACTGTTGGATTGAGTAAAGCATGGATGAATGAGCTATATTGGATGGCTTATTGGGTTATGGCTTAGTTTAAGCTTATTTATAAGCTTGGGGTAGGAACTTAGAGCTTATTAGGTCTTCAAATACCCTGTTTTGAGCAAGGGGTAAAGGTACCTTTTCTTTTAAATTTTACTTCAGTTACTGTAGCACAGCTTATTTAGCTTATTTTTCAGCTTATTAATGCTCTTTTATGCTTATATGTGTTCAATTATGCTAAAGTATGCTTGTTAGTTCTTTTCATTTCATTTCCATAAAATTTGCTTAAAACTGTCATAATTAGCTTAAACTGTCTAGCTTATTGTCTTATTTTTAAGTGCTAATTAGTTCTGTTTTTTTTACTTCTTTATTGTTTAATATAGCTTAAGTAGTTTTAGGCTTTTAAAAATTTCAGTTACACTTAGTTTTTATAGGCTTAAAAGTCATTTTCAAAATTAAAGGTGTGTTTGGGTTAACATGGAAAACGGGTCAAAATGCTTTTGGTTTGGGTTATGGTCATTTAGCTAGTTTAAGCTTAAGTATTAAGCTTGTTTTAAGCTGTTTTCATAAGTTTTAAAGTTTTAAAATTGTTTTTCAAAAGTTTTATTATTAAATCACTTTCTAAACTGTGGTGTTTTTAAAAGGCTACAAGTGCTTATTTATTTAATAAGCACGTGGGTCTTGAGTTGGGTCCCAAAAAAGTGTGTGTTATTGAAAAAAGGCTGTCAAAACACCTTGTGTCATTTGACTTTGATAAGTCAAAGCTGTCAAGAAAAAGGTAAGTGTCAATTTTTTAGCTAGAAGTCCCTTTTTCACTCTTTAAATTCAGCTGGTTTAAATGTTTTTTAGATTCTTAAAATTGGTGCACAGGTCCATTTCATAGTATATTCGATCTGTTTCACCTTTTCTTTTTGATTTAAGCTTATTTGACAGCTTAAAATAAGCTGTCAAATTAAGCCCTTGATTTTAGCCTAAGTCTCCCCTGGTGCTAGGGGGTGGACTTTAAGCCCCTGCATTTTAGCTTTTTAGTGTACTTAAGCCTAAGAACTTGGCTTATTTTGAGAGCCTATAAGCCCTTAGATAAGCCCTGTCAATTTCAGCCCTTAGGAAGCTTTTTAGATGGCTTATTTTTAAGCTCAAACTAGCCCTTTTTACTTTTTAGCTTAGTTTAAGTTTCTGTCAAGTTAAGCTTTTTCCTTTTTAGAGCTTATTCAGTTTTAGCTTTTCACCTTTTTAGTGATTATCTAGGTTGGTTAAGCCCTCCTCTTAGCTTATTTGTCCTAGTTTAGCTTAAGTATCCACAAAGTCCAAATGACTTAGTATATTTTTAGCCTTTTTAGCTTAGTTTTAGTTTCTGTCCAACTTAAGCCCTTTTTCCAGCTTAATTAGTTCTAGCTTTTAGCTTCTTATTGCTTATTTAGGATAAGTTTAGCCCCCTTCTAGCTTTTTAGACCAAGTGAGCTTATTTGTTCACAAAGCCAAATGACTTAGCCAATTTAAGCTTTAAGCTCATATTTAGCATTCTGTCATTTTTAAGCTGTTTTTTCAGCTTATTTAGAGCTTTTCAGAAAAACTTGTAGTTGAGAAAGTTGTTAAGCCCCACGAGCTTAACAACTTTGCTTTACAAAGTTTTTCCAAAAAAAAAAACTACCGCTCGTACACCATTTCTCTTACAGACATACCGCTCGACCCTTGGGATCTTTTTTCGTTATAGTCCCAAGGGCTTTGGTATTTATGTACACTTTTAGCTTTTAAAGCTAATAAGCTGTTACAGCTTATTTGAGGGCTTATTTATAAGCAATCTTTTTGTTTCTTATTTTTCGTAGGATTGTTATAGTATAAAGTATTTTTAGTAAAATTTTCAGAATTTTTCGAAGTCATTTAATATTTTTTACAATTTAATTTCGTTAAAAGTTTAAAAAATTCATAAAAAATACAAAAATTATCAAAAAAATATTTTTCTTTTTTAGAAAATTTTATTTTGTCATATAGTTTGTAGGAAAAATATAAAACTTTTCGTAGGGTCATTTTTACAACTTTTCATTTTTTAAAGAACGGGTCCGGGTTCGTTTTTTGTGTTGACTCGTTTTTGGGTCAAACGAACTCCGTTTTCGGTCTAGTCTTTTTCATTCTTCGTTATTTGTTCCCTAGAGTAGTTTAGAAGTGAAAATTTCTTCGTAGGGTTATTTTTAAAGATTTTAGGTTTTTCCCCCTTTGTTCGGGATTCGTGCTCCCGTTTTTCAGCTTAATTTCGTAATTTTTAGGATTTTCTTAAACGTTTTTGTTTGTTATTGTTTAATTTGACTTTTCCACTCTCTCAAATCAATTATCTCCTTCAAACTCAAATCTTCGACTGTATCGATCTTCCAGCATAGCCTCATTGGGGAATTAACGACCCGGGAATAGTTTATACTGCTCCTGGCATTTTTGATTGTTGATTTTGTTTTTACTAATATATATTTTATATTTTATATTTTATATTATATATATAGTAAAGAAGAAATATTAACCAATCAGTCCGCAACCTCAAAAAGTGTTATGTTCATGAAATGTAATCACCCTACCCATACGAGTTTTGCAGTGGAGGGGGAAATATTTGAATTTATCTCTTTTATGTAATATTTTTAATGATTTTAATAAATGAAACACGAAGCCTAGCTACCTTCACAAACTTATTTAAAACTTTATTTTTATTTTGCAAAGTTATTTACATGTTATATGATTCGTAAGACGCGCACGCAAATGGGCATGACCCTATGAATAAAAGCTATTATTCCACATTATACAAGGATAAGCAACCTAAACAATTAAGTCATGTACATAAGAGGTTTGCAAGCCTAGTACCAGGAGAATAACGCAGAAGTATTCAACTAAGACTATCACCGTAACCGTATAATCATCGTATTAAGAGATAGCAAACACAAACATTATCACAAAACATAAAGTGTTAAACTATTACAACAAACTGGCTGCTATACAAAAGCACCACATTAATCATCTAAGTACATAATGACTGCCACAAAAAGGTTACACACGACCGCGATATACAAAACAGGATCACGGCAGGATGTATGACAACAAGTGACAGGCTCAGCTGACCGTAAGACGCTACGGCGTGGTCTCTAATTCTTCCTTCTCAAATACAATCACGACAGAAGGAGGAGCTTCAGCATGCAGTTCTGCATCATAAGCTTCAGCATACCGATCTGAGCAAAGGTAGTTGACAAAGCAGTAGTGACGACAACAGTTACCGGTACACCTGAAGTGCTGGCTTCACCCACTAAGTTCTCAGAAGATAATAGCTCAACCAAAGGACCTATTACGTCCCAAAGAGACAAGCGGCGGGACGAAGCACCCTCCTTAATCTTCTGGACACAAGCATAAACCACATCCAGTGAATCAAACAAGGAAGTTTCTTCAATAACTGCATTGTCTTTCGTTCGATGGATGGGAAGAAAGAGTTGCTCATAAGAAGGCTGCAGTCGGATACCCTGCGGAGTTTCAGTAGAAGGACCTTCCAAATGAAGAAGGCTCATGATGTCAGCAATAAAAGCGTCTTTCTGTAATTCCAATTGAGGAAGAAGATTGAACACCAAGTTATGGAGGGCAAGGACCAAGAGATATACTTTCCTTCCATGCAAATATCATAGGCGGGAACTTTAGTAAGGCTCCTTCTGGCCCTTCCATAGTCAATGCCCGCTGCCAGCCCAGTTTGCATGCCCTTGTCAATAGCAAGACCAATAGCAGTCCCCAAGGCAGCAACATATTCCAGAGATTGGAGACATTTCATGACAGCGAGCCTAAAGCCGCGGCTGATGATCCACCTCCGGCCAACTATAGTGGTCAGGAAATGAGGATAAAACTCCTTATCTAAGTGAAGAGCCATTCCCATAAGCTCAATGTCTAATCCCGCCACCTGATCACTAAGGACTTTGACCTGTTCATCTTGCACCTCCTCGTACTGTTCCTTGAAAAGTTCATAACTTGATATCTGGTCGCGAAGTCCAGAACATATAGTTTCTAGAGAAGATACTTGATTAGCAAGATTGTCTTTTTTGGATTCAAGAGAAGCAGCTTTAACATTTAACTCATTAAAAGACAACTAGAAACTAGATAAATCCTGAGTAAGCTTAGCAGTTTGGGCAGTCAAAGATGCACACTCAGCCTCTTTAGCAAAAACCATAAACTCAAGAGTTATGACCTGTCCTTCTATAATACCTTTCTCACCCAAAATGGCAAAGTGTCATGCCTTCAAATCATCCAGATCATTAACCCGAGCGGCTTCTGCGGCCTTAACAGTAGCAACCTAGTCGCGAAGACGAATTGCCTCCGCGGCTTCAGCCTCCTTCAAATATAGCTCGGCTTTCAAGTTGGCAATCTCAACATCCTTCTCCTTTAATAAGTCAGCCTGCCTATTACACTTCCTTTCAAATTTCTTCTTTTCCCTGTAATTATGCTGAGACCTCAGCCTAACTTCAGTACTAAATCACGCCTGACGTGCTACCCCAACATTGAACTTCGCTAACAACTGTTCATAATCCATGCCTAGAATTGGGAAAAGAACCCGGGAGGAGCAAGCTGATCAACCATGCTCCGACAGACCTACGGGTCATCAAGGACAGAGTCATTAATCACATTCCACTTGGGAACATATATCTGCTAAAGAGTTTTAGAATCTATATCTTGGGAAACATAAAAGGTATCTGCTGAAAGCTCTGTCCTAGCAGGATTAGAAGGACCCGCAACATCCTGCCCAGCCTCGCCTGTAGAGGCGGAATCCCTAAAGGAGTACGGAAAAACGGATCATTTGCCGCCCTAAGTACCAAAATAGAAGAAGTATCAGCAACAACAATAGTGGCAACGATCGCGGTCATTACTAGAGGGATCGACATGGAAGACCTGACAATAGAATCAAGCTCAGCATCGGCAGCATTTGTACTAGAATGATGAGAAGAGTCTGAGGAAATGACAAACCTCTTAGCTGGGTTTTATGTACGCAAGTTAGGCCCGGTAACATACCCCTTACGCTTCAATGTAGGAGTCACAGAAGAAGTAACAAAAGGCACAGTTATCGCTTTCGTGACATCGACTTCCGAAGCTAAAGTGCTGCACTCCAACAAACCCTGAAGGGCAGCAAGGGATTTTTCCAGCAGTTTTGGCACCGACATCACCAGAGGTGCCATAGTCATCCCTTAGATTTTTAGGAGGAAGGTAAGAATAGCTAACCCAACCAGCAGGTTTCCTCTTCCTTCTTATCCCTTTAGGTTTCCCAACAACCACATCTTGAACATCTTCATCAACAACAATATTAACACTTTCATCTTAAGAAACACGATCACTCTCTTCAGTCTGATCCCCCACCTCAACATTACCCCCCCCCCCCCCCTCATCAAGTTTATGAGGCTCAACATCCTCAACATTGTCATGTTGATCTCCCTGTCATTCCTACTAACCAGAGGAATAACACGACCCCTAGTGGATTCCAGTAACAGAACCTGTCCCTCCTCAATTTGCCTCTTACCAATCCGCACCTTTGTAGGGTCTGCATGACGAATAAACGCAAATAGATCCATCTCTGTGTAAACAAACAACAAAAAACAATTAGAGGCAGTGGTAGAAAATCAAATAAAGGTATGAAAATAAAAGGCACCCACCCTCTCCAGCATCAGTAAAAAAGGTAGGATAAACATTATCATCCAAGTCGTAATAACGACTTATACCAATAAGGCACAAGAACAAATTCAAGAATTTCTAGAACAGAGCCAGATGAGTGGCAAGGAAGTCACTCACTTTTGTACTAAACTCATCCGCGGTAGGAGAAGGATCCCTCGTCACCGTTTTCTTAGTATGCCACAGAACAGAAAGCGGAAAAACTAAGGTATCAACCCAAAAGAAACTATCATTCCAATGTTTCAACGAATCCAGCGGTTTGGTGTAACAAACTATGGCAGTATCAGAACGTTTGCTAAAAGACATCCAACCTTTGTTTTTAGAATTTACATAAAACCTATAGAATAATCCAACGGTTGGGACATAACAGTGAACACGACATAAGATCTTAAAATGAGAGACCTTGGCGGCAACAATAACAGAAAGCTACGACAGATTGATACGAAAGTACCCAAGAACCTACAAGAAACTGGGAAAGGGGTATACGGAAGTTGGCAAACTCAAAGAACCTAGTATATACACCAATTTTACCAGTGGGGCTATCATGAATACTTTGGTTAGGAGCAGGTAATTGGGGATGCATGGTATTAGGTATATGATAACTTTGACAAAACGCATCTAAGGCCACTTGGGTTAAAGTAGATCTAACATAAAAAAACCTTGAGGAAGTAACCGACGTGGAAAAGTAGGTAGAAAGCTTGAAAAAAGCAAAAATGGTGAAAGTAGTAAAAGGTAAGAAAAGGAAACAGTGAAAACCAAGGGGGTAATTATACCCTTGTCATATTTAATCTAAACCCTTGTAAGATACGCACACGTTTAACTCACTAAACAAACCAACAGTGGGATTAAAAGTAAAAAAGAAATGATGATAGAAGGATAATTGCCATCAAGTCATGTCAGTCAGAAAACGAAAGGTCGGGTGAATACACGTCACCCAAACCCTACCTAACTGGCTAAGGTTTAGTCACGGAGAAACCAATAATCACAAAAAAGGGAAAGGTACGACACTAAAAGACCAAAAGTCTAGTAATGTTTACCGCACGCATCACAACGCCGCACGTAATAAACATACAAGACTGGAGGGACTTGATGACGTATAATACATATAACAGGCCTTTGGGCCTAGGCCATACTATTACAATAGGGCCTTGATCCAACCAAATAGGCAACAAGCATAACGGGCTGGAACTAAGCCTAGGGTCACTAGCCACGACCTAGATGCAATAAGATAGACGCGGAACGGGCACATGCCACTTCCGCAGATCACCTATGGATTATCTGACATCCGCAGAAGGTGATCCATGTCTGTAATCACGATAACCATTGACCTTTTCCCGACAAGGGTCCCACTCCGGCCACTACGATTATTGGTGAAATACTAGGAAACCCTAATACTAGACTCGCCTATAAAAGGAATCCTCTGACACCCCAAATGGTATGATTTTCTCACTCTTCCCAATATACACACATACCTTTGACAACATGTTTTCTTACTCTCACGCCAGAGTCTAATCGTAAGGTCTGTCCTCACGATAAGACTAACGCTTTACTCTTATTTGTGTAGGAAATCATCTCTACTACTTTGCTTAGTATAAGATCTAACCTAAGGAGAGCTTGAAGGTCTAACCCAACAAGCAATCTAAGCCTATTCAATACCTAATCACACATTTTTATACTAACAAAAAGTTGCAACCTTTACTTTTAATTTCACCTCAAATTTACTAAAGTTTTAAGCTTTTAGAGTTATTATGAAGATTAAAGAGATTTTAAGGAGATTAAAGGGTATTAAGGATTATTATGGGTAATTTGAGCACTTAGAAGGGGTTATTTAGCTTATTAATCTTTTCATCATCATTTTAGCCTAATCTCAGTTATTATTAATCCCTTTTTCTTTACTTTCTTTATTATTGTTGTTTGCCAAGATTAGTATTATTAGTTTTATTTTGTTAATTGTTATTAGGATGTTAGAGTAGACTTTTTTATGCCTGCTTAGAGATTTTGGTGGTTTGATGTTATGATTATTTAAAAAGTGGTTTGGTTGGTTTGTTTAGTTAGTATTTTAAGTTATCGAGAAATATTTGCAAATGAAGAGGTGTCAAACAAAGATTTTTTTTCAGTGAAATTTACATTTACGGATCTAATCTTTATTTGGTCAAATACCTAGAGAAAAACTCCTATCTTCCTTTCATTACGGTATTTTTGAACAAGGTTTTGACTTGCTGACTAATTAAACGGGTTTTGGTTGCGCAAATCGTATGCCAAAAGAGTTTAATTCGGCCCATGAGATCGTTTTTATCTTCTTATCAAATTAGCTTGCTACGCACCTCGTATTCTGGCTTGTTTGTCTAAAAAGGTCTAAATTATCTACAAGTCAACACTTTAATCATGAATAAAGACTAAACAAATTAAACGGATGAATAAGGACTAATTTCAAAACACTACCGTGTGGATGATTAATCTAAATTATTATATCTTATAACCAGACCATTTTAAGTACTCAATTGTTATTATTTTCTATTAATATTAGAGTTGAGCACCTTTCAAAAACAATATAACGAATATAATAAGAGTTGGCGAAATCTAAAAAGTCATAACAAAGAACCATCATATCTAAGTAAGTATCATCTTTCATATTTATATTTCATATCTCCCTTAGAGTTATTTTCTTAGTTTAATTTTAGTTTGCCTTAGATTCCTTTTAAGTTGCGTTTTAGTTTAAAAAATTAAAAACCCTCCAAAATAGCGATATCTAAGCATCTAACAAAAAACCAAAACGTAAATCTCAAATTCATCTCTCCTTTCGAACGACAACCTGCGTGATCAATCCTTACCAATATACTTAGGTATTTAGGTATTTGTTCATATCTTCTCGTCCTCATTCTCACTTTTATAAAAAAAATTTGATGGTAAAACAACGACAACATCACCACCATGTGTATAAAATAGTGATAATACACCTTAAAACAAATTGATGATTCACTCCATGTTTACAAACCAAAAATCAAAAAATTTACCACGGGAAAAGATTAAAGAATGACTAAACCCTATATTGTACTCTACAAGTGTACAAGTACACAAGTTTTCCAATAATTGCCTCATATGCTAAAGCATGTAGTGGCGCAGGAAAAGATTAAAAGCCATTAAAACCCTAGACCATTCGATATAACCATGTAATTTGCAAAAACTTGCAGGAAAAATTATATAGTATGGTTTCATAGTAAGGTAGGGCAACACCTTAAGCCTTACCACGAGATACCTCAAACCCTTGTGCAAGTCAAGCAAGTAAATGGTTTTTAAGCAAATTTCGTCATTAGCAAACATATTGACTTTTAGTTTTGAAAACACATTATAAACTAATTGAATTAAAAGTCTCGTCGTGGGAAGCCATAAAGACCATGATTATCAGATGTAAGCCGATACCAAGTTGACACATAAGACTTCTCAATCAATAGTCTATAATAAATCTAGTTTCATATATTATTAGTCATGTTTATATTTTTCTTTTCCGAAAAACCCTTTTGTTTTTACACAAGTCACAACTTATGAAAACAAAACAATAAATATAAACAACTAATACACATAACATTTATTTAACCAATTAACAATTAACACATACAAATTATAAAATGATGATCATAATTATCGAATAATTAAAATTATGTATATACTAACATAAGGCTCCTTCTTCCAATGGATAGGGCGACATAAATCGATATAATCGATTGCGTAAGCCTTATATAAATATATAACACATAGCACATCAAATCATTATCAATAAAATCACCCAAAGGGCTAAAATTAAAAACAAGAAACCAATTTACATGCCAATTTTATGTTTTTATGTAATTATCTACACTATACAATGGCTCGTGATGCCACTGTTGGAATTTAACATATTAGACAAGTAATATTACATGAGTTACGCAGCGGATATAGATCTCATATAGTGCATATAATTAACATAGTGCATATAATTAACATAAACATAAATAGGATTTGTGTACCCTTTAGTTAATTGCAAACGAACAACGAAAGATTATGAACATGTGTATGTGTTCTTTTGAAGTACACAAAACCTACACAAGTTACCAAAGTAGATAACCTCTACAAGTTGTTCACACTACACGTCACCGAGATACTTAGGATGCTAGTGCTTGCTTCACAATTAAACAATGAAACACGGTATTGTCGATCTATGCTAGCTTTCCATAATTAAGATTCTATCTATGCCAGCTTTCCATAATTAAGATTCGGAATGCAAATTACTTAATTAACTAGTAAGTTTTAGTTAACGTCCAAATGGATAATGCCTAAAACCAATAGGTATTGTCAGTCTCGTGATGTTAGTGCATCAACAAATTTACCAAGGACCGGTTTTATCTAATAAGGTTTATAGGTCATTGAATTGCTTGCAAGCGCTACAGGAATGTTGAATACTTTTATAGTTTTACATGATTGATGTTAATTCAATAATGATTTGAAGATTAACTGAATAATGTTAGTAAGTACCTTAGAGGACCACACGATGTTAATAGTGTTTAGTGCCATTTGTTGATTATTTGTTTTCAATGTCAAATGAAATGGTGAGCATAGTCTAAGGTTCCTTAAGATGTATGCATTCTAAGAGAAAATTGTAATGTAGAACATAATAGAATAATAGGGCATGCTGTCATACTGCGGCTTCTTGGGGCACCAGCATGGTCATGCAGCTGGGTGAAGTTGACCGTGTATGCATGCTTTTTTTAGGGAACATTCTTGAATCAAACTAGGAACATACGCAAGTCAGCACATGTATGTATGCATGTACACAGATATGTGTATGTCGTAATGAAGACCTTATGTGAAAGGGTGTCAAGTTTTGGTTACACGTCATAACCTTTTTAAGTCTGACTATTTATGTTAACCTGTATTTCACTCATAAATTTGACCAAACACTGTAAGTCATCTAAATAATAAAGTAATAAGCTTGTCAGTACAAGGAATGTGCATTGGTTTTAAACAAAAATTAAAGATGGAACCAAACTATGTACAGAAAATGAATAACACATAACATTTGACGTTTTGGTACCGGTTTGGTTTTATTGGTCTGCTAATCTAAAAATGGTTTGATCCCACCCGTGGTATAATCTGATTTTCTGGTCTACTTCACGGCTTCTGCAGCATGTAAATATTATATATGTATGCTCTAATTAAATTCATATGGGCGTGACTTGAACAGTCGAGGTTTCCACTTCCACGTCTTGCTTCTTTGACCATCACTCATATCTCTTAGTTTCTTATGGCTCTAAAAGCTAAAAGTTTTAACCTAATGCTAAACAAGTAAGATCTAGGTAACATCCAAATGGATAATGCCTCAAATTAATGGGGTCTGGGCTGGCTTACTAGGTTCAACAGTTCAAACCGAGTTATACATATTCCTAGCTGCTACAGCTAAAATATAAGCACAAACGTCTAATAATTTCCATTTCAGAATCATGTCCACAGTCCCCTCACCTCAAAAGTCTTACTTAGTTAGAGGCCAAAGGTTATTTTACTGTATTTTACTTGGTTGCAAATTGGCATAAATAATATATCAGACTACAATAGCTTTACCTAATATGTTAATATAAGTTTATTCTCTTGCACATAGATGCTAACTAAGCTGTGTGCTAACTCCGTTTCACCAATTTGATTTTACAACTGAGTGAAAACATTCTTTTGCTTATACATTCAGTTAAAGAAACTAGAAATTAGGATTAATGATTTCCTATAGCTTAAATAATGAATCTCAATATTTGTAAACAACAAGGACGAATCATGCAATTTAGACTTTTGTTTAAGATTTAAATGATCGTTTCTATGCAGTTACGGCGGCGCTTCATTTTCTACTTGCAATGATGACATCTCAGATTCTATGCATGAAAATCGATATTTTGATTTACTTATTTATATCTTATCCCTCTCATTTCTTCTCAAAGATACATCTAAATTGTTAACTTAAAATTTTATTGAATGGCCACTTTCGAGGTTTTTTTTGGGTAAAGGTCCCCGGTAAATTTTATTACACTTTCGAGGTTTTGGATGAACGTATGGAGATTACCGGTTCTACGGAGTTACATAAGCATATGAGATTCTGCTTTGTGCAAGAGATTGCCAAAGAAGAAGGGTTTCTAAAATTTCTTCATGATCGTTATGATGACTTGAG
Organism: Tanacetum coccineum; assembly: GCA_026074375.1. NCBI lineage: Eukaryota > Viridiplantae > Streptophyta > Magnoliopsida > Asterales > Asteraceae > Tanacetum > Tanacetum coccineum. The sequence goes on along the minus strand of BQNB010020338.1, from coordinate 52,710 downwards.
GAGACGCAGCGCCAAGCGTCATGTGTTGATTGGTGAGATCGAGGATCTAGGAGCTCGTGGAGTGGCTGTTGATTGTTTGAAACAAACTCAGGCTAGAGAAACAGATAAGCTTGACGCTTTGAGAGACGTGTTGGTTGAAACTTAGGCTGGTATCCATGAGATGGAAGGTCATGTGGCTAAAATTGTCACACCCCAAAAATTTTAGGTCAATATTTTAAACTTTTCCGATCATTATTTTTGACTTTTATACGTTACGTTTGAATCCGGCAGTTTACCGAGAAGTTAACCAGCGTAAATTTGAAAAACGTCATCGGACGCATTCCGACTTCAGATTTTTACTAGTTTAGAAATTATATGAGTTATTTTATATTTTCTAAGTGTTTCATAGTTTACGATCACTCTCGGTATTTATATTTACGTCTTAACGTTTAAATTGCGTTTTTCGCGTTTTTGACCTAACGGAACCCCGGAAACCCGAAATCTTTTCATGTAAACTTTAGTTATCGTCCATCTCATGTTCATAAGCCAAAAATTTCGTTCATCCCTCCCCCTCTACTTAAAACACACGCATACACACACTTAATTAAATCAAAGAGCATCTTTTATCCTTATTTTGAATTTCAAAAATAAAACACCATCACATGCAAGATAGTGACACATTTGTATTCATCTTCCATGCATGAACATGTGATTCTTACACCTCTTTGTCTTCATTCACCCATGAAGGACCACAACTCCACTAAGCATTTGATTTAATTTAGCAACTAGTGATTTAAGCTTGAACCCCCCCCCCCCTTGTGGCTTGTGTTTGCGTCCGAACCCAACCACACACACCTTTGGTGTGTGTTGGTCACTTAGCCATTTGGTTACATATCTTTGACTAGTCATGAGCCCTTAACCTAGCCTTTTCCTATAAATACCTTGCATTCTCATAACTTAGGGTTTCATTCTCATTTCATAGCCTCAAAAATCACACAACTCTCTCTTTTTCTCTCCTCTTGCTCACGGCACACACATACATACATATACTTTCCATAGTTTTGATTTCTTTCAAGATTCACTCATTCCAAGTTCATTTCTAAGAACATCTAAGGTGTTTTGAAGTATTGGTTCTTTGGTTTAAAGGTTTTTCTTCAAGATCTAAGTTAGGGTTTCAAGATTTGTTGTTGGGTTTTATAGATCTATTATTTTGGGGTATAGATCTTGTGATTTCTGTACTTGTTCTTCATTCTTGTAAGTGTCTTGAATCTTTCTTTGTGGTTTACTTATGTTCTTCTTATATGTTTAAGATCCATACCTCCATATGTTGTGTTTTAATTTTTGAAAGATTATAAAACAAGATTTTATAAATAATGATGTTACCTTATTTTCACTAGTTAATTATTATGTTCATGGTGAGATGAGAGTTGAATGAGAGTTGCAACAATAGAAATGAAGGGATTAGGTTAGATTTAGGTGTGATTTTGTTGTAGATTAGTTGTGAATGGAGATTAGGCTAGATTAGACACTATTGTGAAGTTTGGGTGGATTTTGGTTGCGTTTTTGACAAAAAGTGCTTGATGTCCTGAATTTGTTTTGGGGTTTTGGTCGACCTAAAAATGTTTTCATTAGGCGTAAAAGTAGTTTTTGGAGAGCTCGTTTTGAATGGATAGTTTTTCATATATCGCACAATAAAATTGGATTTAAAACGACCAAGTTATAGCCAAATGAAACTTGAAATATTTTTCGACAAAACCGGATGAATAGTGTGCTGATGTGAATAGTAAAATGAGTTTTCGGACACTTTCGGATATTTTTGGACTTTTTAAACACTAGCGAAACATATAGTAACACATACCTATTGATTAGTATCATTTAAAGACGCCGTTAACATATTTTGGGAAAAGCGATAAAGTTATTAAAAATAGTAAGTTTGGTAAGAATTTAGTGGAACGGACTTAGAAGTTAAGTAATTAAGGCTCGTTTGTGCGTTTTGAAAATATGGAAACTTAATAAATATAGGGGACGGTATTAACTTCCCGAAACTAAAAACTTACTTTCTAAAAATGGTAATTTTTGGTTAAACGCCGAAACTTAACGAAAAACTATATGATTTTATTTCGTCATGATTTGATAATCAAAACAAAGCAAACACACATGGATGTCTTTTGGTGATGAACATATTGTGCAGTTCTTGGCATACTTTCCGTGTTTCTGAGACACGTTATTATTCTAGGTCGCGGCTAGATTTCTATATCATATTTTACTTGCGTGATTATCATTTGCTCATTTTTGCTAAGGTGAGTTCATAGCCCCATGTTTTTACTACTTTTACTTTACTATTTTAGGGTGAGAAACATTGCTTGTTTTAAACTATGGACACAGTTACTTTACGTTTCCTTTTCCTGATTACGTGTTGCCTAAGTAGCGAATAAGCCACTAATGCCCGAATTATCATGAAGCGTCAATTGCTTAACCGACCGTACTGGTTAAGTAAGCAAGAATGTTGTAAATAGATCTATTGGGACTAATTATCCCTATCCGGGTAAGTAGCGCTTACGAGTTTCGGAGGTTCGAACAAACGGATATACCATGTCGGAATGTCAATAGGCGATCCTTGTCAGATACCTTTAGGGCGAGGAATACTATTTGGCATATAAAACGCTTCCTTTTAAATTAAGCTTCGATGTCATGAGCTTTGGGCAAACCTAAATGCTTTTTATGTGAAGTTGTATCTCCTATAACTGTCACGTGCATACTGTGAACTTGTGGTCCAACTTTAATATTAAATTTAAACCTATGAATTCACTCAACTTTATGTTGACCCTTTTAGCATGTTTTTCTCAGCTGCTTGGCTATGGATGTCTTTGCTTGCTTTATGGTGTTGCCTTGCATTGGACCGATTTATAAGAATTATTATTATTATCTATGTTAACATCGTTTTCAAATGATAACCACCTTTTTAGGGGTAATTATATCAAATAGTAGTATAAGATTAATCAAAATATAAAATCCCCGCGAGTCAACCAAGTCAACCTTTTAGGAAAAAGGTCAACAAACTCACGGGTATGATATAAATGATTCCGGATAAGTGTTACCCGGGTCGTTCTCCCAACGAGGCGTGAAATTGACGGTTACGTTTTTTTGGTTTGACTTTTGGATGCTTGAATACAAAAAGGATTTGGTTTTGGATTCTAAATTCTACGGGAAAAACATAAAAAGGCACGGGAATTTAAACCTAATACTACGGGAAAGCAATAAAGGCAATTTAATAACTTAAAAATCTACGGGAAGCAAAATAAGGCAAATAAATGAAACCTAATTCTACGGGAAACATAAGTAAGGCATGGGAAAGTAAATCCTAAGTCTACGGGAACATAAAAATGAAGGCAATTAAATTAAAAAAACACGAAAACGAGAACGGGATTCTAATCCCGTTCTTTAAAAAACCAAATTCTACAATTTTGACCCTACGAATGCAAATTTAATTTTCCTAAGTCCTAAATGATAAAAGAAAATTAAAAAAAAAGAATTATATTTTTCTGACTTTTATTTATTTTTTTATGAATTAAAAACACTTTTAATGAAACTAAATGATTAAAAATAGTAAACTAATTAATAAAAAGCTAGAAAAATGCTGAATGGATAAGCAGTAAATAAGCAAATAAGAACTGATAAGCAAAATGAAAATGCATATAAATATTTAATGATGCAAGTATTAACCTGAAAAAGACCCTAGGGCAGTTGGTTTGTGTGTGTGTGATAAGGCGTGTGCTATGGTAAGGGGGAGGTCATGGGTTCGACCCCCAGGCCTCTCATTTTTTATAAAACATTTATTTTATTTTATTTTAAAAAACTTTATGTACAGTAAAAAATAAGCAAATTAAAAAAAACACTTTTTCTAAAAACTAAAAAATAAGCTGGAAAAAGCACTTTTAAAACTGACAAAATGCTTTTTAAACTAGGTACTATATAACTAATTTTTTGGCTTTTTTAAGACTAATAAGAACAATGTAAAAGTAAGTAAGCAAAAAACAGATGATGAGCAATATCTAATAAGCACTTATAAACAAAAATTAGCAAAGAAATTAACCTGAAAAGCTTAAATAAGCCATTTGGCCAAAACTTCTAGCCAAATAGCCTAAGTATCCATTTTCTAGCTTATTTTTAAGCTAGTAAATGGATCCTTATGGCTTAGTGGCCTATAACACTAAAAAGACTATCCTATAAGCTTCAATAAGTAGTAAAGAGTAAGAACTTTGAAAACCATTTAAGGTATGAAAAAGGTAAATGAAAAGGGCAACTTAGACAGATTGGTTTTCTTAATAAAACTAAATGGCTTTTGCAGCCACAAGAATAAGCTTGTAAAAGAACTTTTAAACATAAAATAAGCTGGAACAGATGAAATTCAGACTAAAAATAGCTTATCCTAACAATCTTAGCTCCTGAAACAAAGATAATCTAGTCTAAATTTAACATTTGAAATCTGGCTTTTTAAACTTGAAAATAGGATAGGAAACTAGGACAGATTTAACCTTAAGTCACATAAGCCAATTGCAAACTTATATTACTAGGTTTATTGCATTTTGAGGCATAGACAAGCATGAAGACAGCAACTATGAGCACTTAATCAAAATCAATACAACTAAGCTTTGATATGAAGCCGTAACATCACAGATTCAAACAATGGTTGCATTAAACTCTAAAATTGATTTTCAAACTTTAATAACTGAATTTAACTAACTTATACACTTAATTTGAGCTTATGGGAATTGACTAAAAGGCCAAAGTAAAGTTTACACCCATTTTGACCCGTTTTGACCCTTAACCCAAACACCCCTTTAAAACTGCATATTCTAAATTTAAACTAAAACAAAATTTAAAAGGCATTTAAATGTAAAAGTAGATGAAGATTAATGATTGACAAAGACAAATAAGCAAGTAGAAGCAACAAATAAGCAGGAAAAAGCAATGGAATAAGCTGAACATGAAAATAAGCTAAAAATGAGGAAATAAAGGGGTACCTTGATCCCAAGCTCAAAACAGGGATCTAATGATCCTAATAAGCTCTAAGGTCCTACCCAGCTTATAAATAAGCAGTCTACCAACCCAATAAGCCCATCCTTTTCTGGCTTATCTTCCATAAAATAAGCTGAGGTTCCAATTCTTGCTTTAATGAAATAGTAAACTCATAAAAAGCTTTTGTAAAAGCTTTTATGAGTAAGACAGGTGTATAAGCTTATTAGAGCTTATGGAAATGTCTTGTGAACATAAAATAAGCATCAATACATAAAACTTTTAAAAGAGACAGAATTGTAAAAACTTAAAAACTAAAATTTGCATTAATTCATTAAAATGGTTACAAGGCTTTAAAAGTAAAATACAGAATTTTAAATTGACATAAAAAACATTAAAATTAAAATTATACTACTCCTACTCCTAGTTATTCCTTTCTTTTTTTCTTCTGTTTTATTTCTTCTTTATAAGCTGTGTAGGTTCTTTGATGTGTGCTTGTTGTGCTTCTTGTGAGAGAGGCTTCAAAGGCACATCTTGGCCCTTCAATAATCTTGCTGCCCAAGCCAATTGATCCTAGCCCTTGAATTGCTTGTCCAATCAAACATCTTAGGATTGCCACAGTGTTTTTTGGATGTTTATGAAGTGGGTGACGTAGGTTTGTCATTGGGTGAAGTGGGGTAAGGGTTTTGTTTTGGTAGTTGCAGGGTTCACGTGGGTTGGGGAAGATGTACAGTGACATCTGGGCAGGAAAGAGGGTTTGAGGTTTAACTGGGAAAGGTTTGTGGTTATGGCAAGTTAGGTCCCTCAACATGTATGTTTAGTTTACACCGAAAGTCCTTGTGGTGTAATATAAATTTGAGGACTTGGTAGGAGAAGCCCTTGAGAATATAATGTGTTATTGCATGGTCAGTCCCTGGGGACCAACGGTTGTTAAAAGGTTAAGTGATAAAGGGGCTAACGGGCTGTCAAAGGGATTTGGGCCTAGGTTTATTAATTTAGGCCGAGTATTATATTTAAGGGGTTTTGGATTAGGTTCGGGTATAAGGTTTTGGATTAAATGGGATTTTAAAGTTTATAAGTGTGTAGTGGGCTGACCCGGGCCCACTAGGTGGGTACGGGTTGTCCCACTTTTGACAATTTTGGTTTTAGGGTTCGTTTTTCGATGCTCTTTTCAATGTCACTTCTCGGGGTTGACTTTGACTGACTTTTTGACTTTGACTTTTTGACTTTGACTTTTTGACTTTGACTTTTTGACTTTTTGACTTTTTGACTTTTTGACTTCTCACGCTCTTTTCCATTCCGTGCTTGGTTTTGTCTGTTTTGGCTTCGTTTTTCATCCTTTTCTTACATATCCGTTACCTGCAAAGTACAAACACAAAAACAAGCATATATATGGCATTTTATGTGCGTTTTTGGTCGTGTTTTTGGTCGTTTAGGGTTGTTTTATTAAGTAAATGGTATGTGTAATTAAGCACATACCAAGAATCTCAATCCCCCTCGACTAATTACCTCGAAAAGTAGCTAAGTGTTCATCAAAGGGAATGAAAGAATCAATAGCTTTGAAAAAGCCCTGTTTTAACCATTTTTAAATATATACACTAACTACCACTAATATTTTTGTATTTTTCCTTTTTGTTTTTCTCAACTAACTAACATGTTTGACTTCCATTATTTTATAACTTTTAGGGATCATAGAACAAGAAATATTTCAATCCTAAAATGCCCCAAAAAGGATAAATTCATCGTTCCGACTTTTAACTTATTCAAAACCAAGCTTAAAATGAAATCCCTGTTAAATATAAGTTAAGATGCTAACACTACTCATATTTGTAACTTGTAAACTTTTCACTCCCGACAGTTATTATATATATTAGGTGAATGTGCCATTTCGAATTTCAACTATGGATCAACTTTTTGCAACATTATATGCTTTACGTTCCACCCGAGAATAATGAGTTTGAAGGCGAGATCATCCCATGTAGCGACTTTCGTCTCGGCACATCCCAACCTTGCGGCTAAGTGACCAGGCTTTTGACACCCCGCAGAGACTAATATCGGGACTCACGGACCTTTGTTTTTAAAACCTCTTAGGTTTCCCATATTTACATATCTTATTTAGAAAACTCACAACTTAAAATGAAATAGTCTTAGTTCAAAAGCATATTTAAATTTAAGAAAAAGAGATTTTCCCTATATTTATTAAATCACATTTATTACACTTAACATTACCATAACCATGATGCAATCGTAACCCTCGACCTTTTAGAAGGCTGCAACATCGGTTGTGAGCCGGCAAGATGCAGCAAACTTTTATCGGTCTCAGATTATTATTCTCACTATAGGCCTTTTTTAGAAGGCTGTAACATCGGTTATGAGCCGGCAATATGCAATAAACTTTTATCAGCCCACAGTTTATATTTATTACTCATCATTCTTTTTTTTCATCTTTCATCATATTTTTCATTTTCATTTTTTTTTCATTTTACTTTATTTCACGATATTTAGCGAAAACTTCTTTTTGGAAAATTTAAGTATAAATTTGAACTAAGACTAAAAAAAATATTATTGACCACATCTCAAAAATTGTTGATTTAAGTTTAATTTTCAAAAACAGCACGTATTATTAGTCCGGTTAGGAGCTTATGGGAGAAAAAGCCACAAATTACACACATGAGCTCTTAAGATTTCCAAATAATCCTTGTTTAGCATCCAACTCATAATTAACTCTATCATTTTTCGTTCTTCGCGAAGATTCACGAATGCTTAGTCTAAAAGTTAAGGAACAAGCTAGAGCTCAACACGCTCGATCGAGTCAAAATTTATTCTTATTCTACCCAGCAGGAAAGTCAAAATTGTGACAAAACATTTATTTTGTTTCTGAAAATTTTAATTTTTTTTCATTTTTTTGGTATTTTGGTGGTAAAAACAGGATTACGTGAAAACAACAGCTGCAGGCACAATCAAATCGAAGATCCCCCCATACTAGAACCAAACATTGTCCTCAATGTTTTACGAAGGGTTTCTACGTATATCTAAAGCCATTTATTAAGTGTGCTCAAAGATAAACGTTAGTCGATAAGATTTGGATATCAGATTCCCATAATGAAGCTGAGGATTTGAGGCTCGAGTGAACAGAGGACAAAAACTACGAGCACAAGAGGCTTTAAAATACGAGCAATCCTGGACATAAAAACCATAAAACAAAAAAACACGAGAATGGAAGAGGTGAGCCTCCTCAAAACAAAACACTTATTCATTACTACATAATATTACTACGGATAAGCATGGGTTGCCACCCACGAAGCGCTTATTTTTGTTAACCGAGTCTTGAGCCTGACTCGATCCCCCATACTTGAGTTTGTCAAGGAGGATAGAAATGGAGAAACGGAACATCCAATATAGGAATGTCCCATTCATAGATCATCATCGGGCTTTCAGGAAAAAGCTGGAAAGCTTTAAAGCCCCGATGAGATAAGAAATGAGGAGATTTCTCCTCATTTGAAGCAAGGGTGGGTTGGGTGGGTAAAAGTCTAGGCGTAAGAACATGATGTTCGGAAATGTTACCCACCACTTTGACAGTCAAAATTCCTGTATCGGGCTCAAAGTAAATTCCATCATCCGGCGGTTTCGCAGGAGGACGAGGGGATGATGGAATATTAAAATGAAATTACTCATTTTCAGGAAGTGAAGAGGAATCATTGCTAAGCAATTCTTTAAGGAAAAGGATATCCCCTTCAGAGTCATAGTCATCATTCTCAATGCCCAGTGGCATCGAGTCATCCGGAGTAAGAAATAAATCGATCTCCTCTATGAAAGAGTTACTATCCTTGACGGGGATAGGAGATGGAGAGAAAGACTTGATAGAATTTTCCACATTAAGCTCTTCCGGAGGGCGAGGAAATGAGTTGTCATAAAGCAATCTCTCAACTAGATGAATTTCACCCTCCGGATCAAGGTTGTCATCATCAATTCCCGGTGGAATTGATTTGAGAAGAATGAGTTCACCGGCGAACTCATCTAGAAGAGAATCAATCTAAGAAGAAGAATCAATCGAAGTATTTCGATTAAGCAAAGATTCTATAATATTGGATTGGCATAAAAGGAATCAATTCCCGGGGGAATTGAAGTGATACTTTTTAACACCTCATTTTGAATTAGATTCACCTCGGTAGAAACGATTTCTTCATAAAGATCAAAAAGAGGATTAGAGAAAAATTTAAAATTCTCCATTGGAACGTCCTCCTCGGAAAATGACTCATCATCACTTAGGTATAATCATCATTGATATCAAAGAGAGGGTTAGAGAAACTAACAAGATGACTCTTGGGAAAATCATCACAAATGGGAAAATCACACACACCGTTAGAAGCATCCTCAGACTCACTTAGGTTTTGGACAAGGTTTTCGACACTAGACTTTATGAATTCGTCTAATTCTGTTTCCAGAATTGTGTCAAGATGCTCATCCTCCATTATGAGAGAGTCAACGGGCTCCCCGGTTAATAAAACGGTGTGATTGCAACACACGGAGGAAGTCTAGAAATAATAATATCTTTCAATGGAATAGAACTTTCCTCGTCATCGGCATCATCGTAGCAAATGGGAATCTTCCAATATCGATCTTTAGCCGCTTGATCTTCCGCAATTCGATCTTCTTCCATCTTTTGCATATATTGACCAACCATATCACATATGAATGTCATTTGCTCCATAATCTCATTTTAAGAATTGAGAAGCTCATTTTGAACATTGAAGATAGGATGATTAACGGTATATTGCGGGGGTTGAAATTGGTCAAAACTGAAATAATTAGAATCATAACATGGATTAGGTTCGTAATAATTCATCGGTTGATATTGAAAAGTCTTGTAAGGACCCCCACAATCTTCACAACAAGGATATTGTTGTGGAAAACCCGGTGAAGTTTGTGGAAAATAATCAAAGTTTTGATTGAAACACGGGTCCTGATTGTAGACAAACAGGACTTGGGGTGGATAATCGTAACCATGATGGGTATCGTTCCCACATAACTCACAAGAGTATGGCACGTATTGGGGTTATGAAGGTGGGTTAAAAACGTTAGGAGAATCATTGACAAAATTAGGAGTGGAATCATAAGTGAATGAATTTCCATCTCCAGAATAGCATGTCGGATCGATACTTAGAAAAGTTGGTGGGAACTCATCAATGGTTTGATTGTTGCATGGTTCCGGACTAGAGATAATCATAAATTTCGGTGGATAATTATAGCCATAATGAGCATCCTTCCCACAAGACTTGCAAGTACATCGTTGACAAAAGATATCATCTAACGAATCACCACACTCGTAACAACAATGGTGGTCAATTAGTGGAGGACTTTGTGAAACATTTTCGGAAATATTTAGAGAATCATTTAAAGAATTCGGATTTGGATTATTTCTATATCTTGAAGCACAAATCAAACAAAGTGATTTGCTAAGACCACTTCCACACCTCATGCAAGTACATCATTGACAAAATTCACCATCTCCTAACACATCTTTACAATGAAAGCAATGACGTTGGTTGGACGAAATCGTGTGGGGATGTGGTGGTGAGTCGGAAGCTTTATTAGAATCATGAACAATTTTGCCAACGGAACTCATATTCGAACAACAACATTCTTTATTATACAAAGATCCACAAGACGAACTCTCTTTAATCATGAAGAGGGGATTCAAATGATAATCGAGTAACGCCATAAGAATTAAACAATATAGAGGGTTAAGAAAAAGAATTAAATGGCAAAGAGGTTAAAGGAGATTATTTTTAGTTTTTTGAGTTTTTTAAACAACATATTTTATTAAAGGACAAAATGAGATAAGACAACTTAAACCAATAATCAACTTGTTTCATGGTAGCTCTCTAAAAGAAAAACGCACAAAGGAGCGGAGGAGCGGGAAAGCGCAAAGCTATTAAAAACCTTCTCCTTTCGGGTCGTAGTTCGTCGAAACAACCCTCCTTACACTCCTCTTATAATTTGTTAATCGATTAAAGGTGAGTCGCATTTCACAAGTGACACAAAGGCATGTTTTAAATCTTTTGATTGGGAACTTATTATGATAATGCTTTAGTTGAAAGCATTATATTGATAATGACTTTTATTTGTTTTTATGAACAATGTTTTTATATTTTTGGTTTTTCCTGTTTTTATAATAAAAAGGAAATGGAAAATATTTTTGTATTTTTATATTTTTTTATAATAATAATAAGAAAATATTCACAAACGGAAAACAATAACTTCACGAGGAAGGGTCTTCAAGTCACTAATCGTCAAACCGTAACGATATTGTCGCAACACACCTCCCCGGTAGCGGCGCCAAAATGATAACCACCTTTTTAGGGGTAATTATATCAAATAGTAGTATAAGATTAATCAAAATATAAAATCCCCGCGAGTCAACCAAGTCAACCTTTTAGAAAAAAGGTCAACAAACTCATGGGTATGATATAAATGATTCCGGATAAGTGTTACCCGGGTCGTTCACCCAACGAGGCGTGAAATTGAACGGATACGTTTTTGCTGGTTTGACTTTAGATTCTTGAATAACAAAAAGGATTTGTTTTGATTCTAATAATTCCTAACGGAAAAACATAAAATAGAGCACTGGCAATTTAAACCTAATACTACGGGAAAGCAATAAAGGCAATTTAATAACTTAAAAAATATACGGGAAGCAAAATAAGGCAAATAAATGAAACCTAATTCTACGGGAAACATAAGTAAGGCATGGGAAAGTAAATCCTAAGTCTACGGGAACATAAAAATGAAGGCAATTAAATTAAAAAAAACACGAAAACGAGAACGGGATTCTAATCCCGTTCTTTAAAAAACCAAATTCTACAATTTTGATCCTACGAATGCAAATTTAATTTTTCTAAGTCCTAAATGATAAAAGAAAATTTAAAAAAAAAGAATTATATTTTTCTGACTTTTATTTAATTTTTTATGAATTAAAAAGACTTTTAATGAAACTAAATGATTAAAAATAGTAAACTAATTTATAAAAATGTGGAAAAATTACAGAAAGATCTACTAACTAAGGAGAATGTAAGAAAAATAAAAAGCTAGAAAAATGCTAAATGGATAAGCAGTAAATAAGCAAATAAGAACTGATAAGCAAAATGAAAATGCATATAAATATTTAATGATGCAAGTATTAACCTAAAAAAGACCCTAGGGCAGTTGGTTTGTGTGTATGTGTGTGCTAAGGCGTGTACTATGGTAAGGGGGGGTCATGGGTTCGACCCCCATGCCTCTCTTTTTATATAAAACATTTATTTTTCTTTTTTTAAAAAAAAACTTGAAGTACAGTAAAAAATAAGCAAATTTAAAAAAAGAACTTTTTCTAAAAACTGAAAAATAAGCTGGAAAAAGCACTTTTAAAACTGACAGAATGCTTTTTAAACTAGGCACTATATAACTAATTTTTTGGCTTTTTTAAGACTAATAAGAACAATGTAAAAGTAAGTAAGCAAAAACATATGATGAGCAATATCTAATAAGCACTTATAAACAAAAATTAGCAAAGAAATTAACCTGAAAAGCTTAAATAAGCAAATAAGCCATTTGGCCAAAACTTTTAGCCAAACAGCCTAAGTATCCATTTTCTAGCTTATTTTTAAGCTAGTAAATGGATCCTTATGTCTTAGTGGCCTATAACACTAAAAAGACTATCCTATAAGCTTCAATAAGCAGTAAAGAGTAAGGACTTTGAAAACCATTTAAGCTATGAAAATGGTAAATGAAAAGGGCAACTTGGACAGATTGGTTTTCTTAATAAAACTAAATGGCTTTTGTAGCCATAAGAATAAGCTAGTAAAAGAACTTTTAAACCTAAAATAAGCTGAAACAGATGAAATTCAGACTAAAAATAGCTTATCCTAACAATCTTAGCTCCTAAAACAAAGATAATCTAGTCTAAATTTAACATTTGAAATCTGGCTTTTTAAACTTGAAAAAAGGATAGAAAACTAGGACAGATTTAACCTTAAGTCACATAAGCCAATTACAAAGTTATTTTACTAGGTTTACTGCATTTTAAAGCATAGACAAGCATGAAGACAGCAACTATGAGCACTTAATCAAAGTCAATACAACAAAGCTTTGATATGAAGCCGTAACATCACAAATTCAAACAATGGTTGCATTAAACTCTAAAATTGATTTTCCAACTTTAATAACTGAATTTAACTAACTTATACACTTAATTTGAGCTTATGGGAATTGACTAAAAGGCCAAAGTAAATTTTACACCCATTTTGACCCATTTTGACCCTTAACCCAAACACCCCTTTAAAACTGCATATTCTAAATTTAAACTAAAACAAAATTTAAAAGGCATTTAAATGTAAAAGCAGATGAAGATTAATGATTGACAAAGACAAATAAGCAAGTAGAAGCAACAAATAAGCAGGAAAAAGCAATGGAATAGGCTGAACATGAAAATAAGCTAAAAATGAGGAAATAAAGGGGTACCTTGATCCTAAGCTCAAAACAGGGATCTAATGATCCTAATAAGCTCTAAGGTCCTACCCAGCTTATAAATAAGTAGTCTACCAACCCAATAAGCCCATCCTTTTCTGGCTTTTCTTGCTTTAATGAAACAGTAAACTAATAAAAAGCTTTTGTAAAAGCTTTTATGAATAAGATAGGTGTATAAGCTTATTAGAGCTTATGGAAATGGCTTGTGAACATAAAACAAGCATCAATACATAAAACTTTTAAAAGAGACAGAATTGTAAAAACTTGAAAACTAAAATTTGCATTAATTCATTAAAATGGTTACAATGCTTTAAAAGTAAAATACAGAATTTTAAATTGACATAAAAAACATTAAAATTAAAATTATACTACTCCTACTCCTAGTTACTCCTTTTTTTTCTTCTCTTTTGTCTTCTTTCTTCTTTATAAGTTGTGTAGGTTCTTTGATGTGTGCTTGTTGTGCTTCTTGTGAGAGAGGCTTCAAAGGCACATCTTGGCCCTTCAATAATCTTGCTGCCCAAGCCAATTGATCCTAGCCCTTGAATTGCTTGTCCAATCAAACATCTTAGGATTGCCACAGTGTTTTTTGGATGTTTATGAAGTGGGGTGAGGTAGGTTTGTCATTGGGTGAAGTGGGGTAAGGGTTTTGTTTGTTAGTTGCAGGGTTCACGTGGGTTGGGGAAGATGTACAGTGACATCTTGGCGGGAAAGAGGGTTTGAGGTTTAACTGGGAAAGGTTTGTGGTTATGGCAAGTTAGGTCCCTCAACATGTATGTTTAGTTTACACCGAAAGTCCTTGTGGTGTAATATAATTTTGAGGGCTTAGCAGGAGAAGCCTTTGAGGATATAATGTGTTATTGCATGGTCAGTCCCTGGGGACTAACGGTTGTTAAAAGGTTAAGGGATAAAGGGGCTAACGGGCTGTCAAAGGGATTTGGGCCTAGGTTTATTAATTTGGGCCGAGTGTTATATTTAAGGGGTTTTGGATTGGGTCCGGGTATAAGGTTTTGGATTAAATGGGATTTTAAAGTTTATAAGTGTGTAGTGGGCTGACCCGGGCCCACTAGGTGGGTACGGGTGGGCCCACTTTTGACAATTTAGGTTTTTGGGTTTGGTTTTCGATGCTCTTTCCAATGCCACTTCTCGGGGTTGACTTTGACTGACTTTTTGACTTTGACTTTTTGACTTCTCACGCTCTTTTCCATTCCGTGCTTGGTTTCGTCTGTTTTGGCTTCGTTTTTCGTCCTTTTCTTAGATATCCGTTACCTGCAAAGTACAAACACAAAAACAAGCATATATATGGAATTTTATGTGCGTTTTTGGTCGTTTAGGGTCGTTTTATTAAGTAAAAGGTATGTGTAATTAAGCACATACCATCAAACTTTAAAACCTTTCTTTGCTTCTGCATATTATTGTTAGGCCAATGTAAAAGTTTAACTATTTTAATTAAAGCAACAATGTTAGATTTTAAACGTACCCTTAGAGGTCGTTCTTTGTATCTTGTATGATGTGTATTATGACGCCACACCCACAGATATGTGTTTCTGACTAGGCCTCATTTAGGGGTGTGACAGATTGGTATCCAGAGCCAAGGTTATAGAGAACCAGATTGTATATATCTAGGTCTGGGCTATAACCAGTATGTGATCCTAAGTGCTTTTACATGCTTACATATATATCATATAATAATAGCATTTAATATATATATAAGTACTAAATATATATCATATTGCTATAATTACTTTATTCATTAATTTGCCATATCATATTTTTGCATCATGCTTATCTTCTTAATTTTGCTTGCACGTTGCATGGTTTCATATAAAGAGATTTATATAAACTTATACTTGTGCAAGTCATGGCTGCTCCTATTATTTCTATTTCATCTGATTCGTCTGAAAAGAGCGTGGGCTCTCATGCCCCACAAGTGATTCTCTTTGGTGCTATTCTTGCTATTATCCCTGTTATCTCATAGGTTCCTATTGTTCCAGCTGACCCTATAGTTACACTGAAGGTGGGGGTAGTTCCAGTTGTCTCACCTACTGGGGTACTTGATTTAGTGGATTATTCACCTTCTTTTGATTCTGATCCATCAGAGGATTCTTTACCTCCCGCACTAGATTTGCCATTGGTTTCACCCTTTTTGTGTTCTGATGACTCGGAGGAGGACGGTGAGTCTGAGCCTGCTAAGCAGAGACTCGTATCGTCATCTCATGATACTTTTGTACCATTATCAGAGTTTCCTCTTGCACCTGTTGTTGCCCCCACCGGAGATTCGTCGACGACCAACAATTCTTGTCCAACCAGGTGAGGCTATTTCCTTCAGTCGACTTTATCGCACACACCTCAATGGGCCACGTAAGTTGTTGACTACAAGGAAGAGAATTAGACCTATTCCTACTCGTAGACTTGCATGGAGACGTGTATCTCATCATTCATTGGATCGTCATTCTTCACCTGACTCATCTTCTTCTAGTTCACCTTCAGATCATTCTTTATCCAAACATACACCACCAGACACCACCAATGCTGATTCATCTACACCGAAGAGATTTGTTCATCGATTACTTGCTAGGACTCCACAACGTAGTGAGGCTTTTAGACGTTGGAGGTTTACACTATTGTCTACCCCTTACCCACCGACTACATCAGAGTCATCTTTAGGTTTATCTTCTGAGAGGTCATTGTATTCATCTTCACTTTCTTCTGGACCATCTCGCAAGAGATGTAGGTCCCCTACTGCTTCGGTACCATCACCTACTCATGTTTCAAGGTCGATAGCCCCTACTCCTGCTGATCTTTTACCACCTCGTAAGAGGTTTAGAGATTCATACTTACTAGAGGATAGCAGAGAGGAGCATATAGAGGTGGATACTGCTGATGCAAAGGTTGTTGCAGATGTAGGTATTAGTGAGGGAGTTGTAGCTCACCCTGAGGATGGTTTAGGTATGGGATTTGAGATAGCTGCTAGTGATGTTAGGGAGGATGAGGAGGAGTTTTAGGCAGAGGCTAGTGCGGCAGACACGAGAGAGATTGTTGTAGATCCATTGGCCATTGGTGATAATTTTGAGTCTTCTAGAGGAGGTATTCCTGATCTTAAGGATACTATTTATGATATAGTTCACTACATGTCAGAGGTTTGTATTGATAGGATTACTGAGATTGAGACCACTTAGAGACAGTTAGAGGCTAGTCAGTTAGTGGCTAGTAGAGAGAGCTAGTTTGGTTGAGAGAATTGGGAGTTTAAGACTAGAGTACCTAAAGGTTTGAGCCATGTTGGATATAGAGAGAGATCGAATTGATAGTATTCGTTGGCACATAGCACTTTCATAGGAGGAGTTTCATCAGGTTTGTAGGGGTCGTGATGATACTCGGAGGAGACTTAGGAGGTTAGAGTCGTATGTAGAGAGACATTTGGGTTTTTGCCCTTAGACTAGTAGTACCATGATCATGTCAGACATTAGACTGATGGTTAGGTCTAGATGTTAGCAGTAGAAATAATCGTAAACCATGTACCTATTTTGGATTGGTTGTAACCAAATTATGCTTTTATTCGTGAAATGAAAAGCTTATTTTGATTCTCTCGCGTATTCATTTTTATTGTTATTTACTTGTTCTGGTAAGACATGTTCTATTGTATTTTCTATATAAACCTTATTTACCATTTATAATGGCTATATCTCGTATCGAATCTCATCGTGCGATATGTCTTGTGACATAGAACAATGACTATCACTTGCTCTGGTATGACCCCTGAAGTAATCAAAGAACTCGTTAACCAACAAGTGGAGGAAGCGTTGGCTGCATATGAAGCGACTCGTGTTGCCAATGCCCTCGAGGCTGAGAATCAAAGCCAGAATGGCAGTGACGACGTTAATGGAAATGGCGGTAATGGAAATGGTGAGTATGGAAATGCGGGAAATGGAAATCCAAATGAGAATGGTAAAGGTGATAAACATGTTTCTAGAGAATGCACATATCAGGACTTCATGAAGTGTCAACCACTCAACTTCAAGGGAACGGAAGGAGTTGTCGGATTGATAAGGTGGTTTGAGAAGATAGAAACAATGTTTCATATTAGTAATTGTCCAGAGAAATACCAAGTCAAGTATGCTACTTGCACACTATTAAATAGTGCACTAACTTAGCACTGTGTGATGTGGGAAGTGCAACAAGGTTGGACATTTGACCAGGGATTGTAAGGTCACAAGTTTCACTACTTCTACTTAGAGAGGTCAAATAGTAAATCAGAGAGTTTTTACTTGTTTCGAGTGTGGAAGGCAAGGACACTACATGAGTGATTGCCCAAAGCTGAAAGATCAAAACCGTGGAAATAAGGCTGGAAACAAGAATAGAGTTGGTGAAGCAAGAGGAAAGGCATATGTACTAGGTGGAGGAGAAGCTAACCCTGATTCCAATGTCATTAAGGGTACCTTTCTTCTCAATAACCATTATACTTATATGATATTTGATTCGGGTATAGAAGTTTTGTGTCGACTACTTTTAGTACCTTGCTTGATATAACCCCTGATACTTGAGACGTTAGCTATGCGGTCGAATTAGCCGACGAGAGAATTTCTGAGACAAATACCATACTTAGAGGTTGTACCTTTGGATTATTAGGCCACCCATTCAATATTGACCTAATGCCAGTAGAACTTGGTAGTTTTGACGTCATCATTGGCATGGATTGGTTAGCAAACTGTCATGCGGTGATCGTTTGTGATGAGAAGATTGTGTGAATTCCCTTTGGAGATAAAGTTTTGATAGTTCGAGGTGATAGAGATTGTAAAGGAGAGAAGTCAAAGTTGAGCATTATATCATGCACTAAACCTCAAAAATATATTAAGAGATGTTGCCTAATTTTTCTAGCACAAGCGACGAAGAAGGAAATCGAGAACGAGTCGGAGGAGAAGCTCCTTGAGGACGTGTCTACTGTACGGGAATTTTTGGAGGTTTTTCCAGAAGACTTTCCTGGATTACCGCCTATGTGACAAGTTAAATTCCAAATCAACTTGGTCCCTGGTGCTGCACCTGTGGCAAGCGCCCCGTATAGATTAGCACCGACGGAACTGCAAGAATTGTCTACTCGGCTACAAGAACTTTCTGACAAGGGATTTATAAGATCGAGTTCCTTACCCTGGGGAGCCCCGATCTTGTTTTTCAAAAAGAAAGATGGAACTTTTCAGATGTGTATCGATTATCGTGATCTAAACAAGCTGACTATGAAGAATCGATATCCACTTCTGAGAATCGACGACATGTTTGATTAGTTGCAAGGATCAAGAGTCTACTCTAAGATTGACCTGAGATCTAGTTATTACCAACTTAGAGTTGGAAAGGAATACATTCCAAAGACATCATTTAGGACACGCTACAGTCACTATAAGTTTCAAGTGATGCCGTTTAGACTGACCAACGCACTGGCGGTATTCATGGATCTGATGAATCAGGTGTGCAAACCGTACTTAGATAAATTCATGATCATTTTTATTGATGACAACTAGATCTATTCCAAGAGCGAAGAAGAGCAAGCAGAACACCTTAAGTTAATCCTGGAGTTGCTTAAGAAGGAGGAATTGAACGCCAAGTTTTTGAAGTGTGAATTTTGGCTGTCGAAGGTACAATTTCTTAGTCACGTGATTGATAGTGAAGGCATTCATGTGGATCCAGCTAAGATTGAGTCAATCAAGGATTGGGAATTCGTCAATTTCTAGGTCTTGCTGGCTATTACCGACGATTTATCAAAGGTTTCTCAAAAATTGCCAAGCCTATGACAAAGCTGACTTAGAAGAACGTGAAGTTTGATTAGAGTGAAAAGGCAGAAGCTGCGTTTTAACTGTTGAAGCAGAAGTTGTGTAGTGCACCGATTTTGGCTTTACCCAAAGGTAGTGAAAACTTTGTGGTTTACTATAATGCTTCTCGTAAAGGGTTGAGCGCAGTTTTGATGCAAAGAGAGAAGGTCATAGCCTGCGTGTCACGCCAACTTAAGATTCATGAGAAGAATTACACTACACATGACTTAGTGCTTGGAGCTGTAGTGTTTGCTCTCAAAATGTGGAGACATTATTTGTACGGCACGAAATGCGTTGTGTTCACTGATCATAAGAGTTTGCAACATATTCTAAATCAAAAAGAGTTGAACATGAGACAACGTAGATGGTTGGAGCTGTTGAGCGACTACAACTGCGAGATTCATTATCATCCAGGAAAAGAAAACATGGTGGCGGATGCCTTGATCCAAAAGGAACAAAATAAGCCACTATTAGTTTGAGCTTTAGTTTTTAAGATTGGTCTGAACTTCCCTGTGCAGATCATAGAAGCTCAGGTTGAGGCGAGAAAGGAGGAGAACTATGGAATAGAAGATCTGTGTGGTAAGATTAAGAAGCTTGAGCAACGTGCTGATGGAACATTATGCTTGAATAGGAGAAGTTGGATACCCTATTTTGGTGACTTAAGAGAGTTGATTATGAATGAATCGCATAAGCCAAAGTATTCGGTACATCCTAGATCAGACAAGATGTACCAAGATTTAAAGAAGCTGTATTGGTGGCCGAATATGAAGGCTGAGATTGCCACCTACGTCAGTAAATGTTTGACATGTTCCAAAGTCAAGGCCGAATACTAAAAACCATCCAGTTTGTTGGTTCAACATGTGATCCCAGTATGGAAGTGGGAGAACATTACTATGGATTTCGTTACTAAGCTGCCAAAGACATCGTCTAGTCAAGATACAATTTGGGTAATTGTATATTGACTCACAAAGTCTCTTATTTCTTACCAATGAAGGAAACCGACTCAATGGAGAAGTTAACGAGACAATACTTAAAGGAAGTAGTCTCGAGGCATGGAGTACCAGTTTCAATTATTTCTGATCGAGACAGTAAGTTTACCTCTTATTTCTGGAAATCATTGAACGAAGCCCTAGGCACTCATTGGGAATATGGAGTATGGCTTCCCATCACAGATGATAGTCGAGTGGAAAGAACCATCCAAAACCTTGAAGGACATGCTTCGTTGCTTGTGTGATGGATTGTGGGAAAGGTTGGGTTAGACACCTACCTTTGGTGTGAGTTTACCTTACAATAAAAGTTATCACTTTTAGTATCAAGGGGGTGAGGGGGGGGGGCTGCACATTTGAAGTCTCTCTAAAAATTAAAAATTAAAATATGGCCGAAAATGTAGATTGCCTATTTGTTGGGTTGAGGTTGGAAACGCTCAGCTCACTGGTCTGGAAATTGTTCACGAAACAACTGAGAAGATCATTCAAATCAAAATGGAGAATTTAAGCTGCCGAGAATAGGCGAGAAGCTTGCGATAGGAGGGCGTAAGCCATTTAAAATTTGAGGTTGGAGACAAGGTCATGTTGAAAGTGTCGCCATGGAAAGGGATACCATTTTAAGCAAACGGAGCGAAGCTGAACACTCGCTATATTGGAACCCTTTCAAGATTTGCTAATAAGTGGGAATGCTTGCGTATTGACTTGAACTTCCAGAGCAATTAAGCCGAGTTCATAGCACTTTTCATGTTTTCAATTTAAAGAAGTGTTTCGTAGACGAATGACTAACTATTCCGTTGGAAGAGATCCAGATTGATGACAAGCTTAATTTCATTGAAGAAGGTCCGTTAAAATTATGGATCGAGAAGTCAAACGGCTAAAGCAGAGCCGCATTCCAATTATGAAGGTCCGTTAATAATATTCGAGACGGACCGGGCCGAGTTCACTTGGGTGAGTGCGCGAAGGACCAAATGAAGGAAAAAGTACCTCTCATCTTTTCGTTAACCCCTGAGTCCGCATCTTAAGCTTGAGGAATAAAGCTTCTTTTATCGGGGGAGAATGTCACACCCAGAAAAATTTCAGGTCATTTTTTTTAACACCCCATTTTTTTTACATATAATACTACGGAAGCTAATTGGGGTTATTAATCATAGTACAATAGTCATAATCATAGAAACGAAATTAATAAAGAGACATTTGTGGAAAATTTAGTTATCATTCCCATTTATTTTTTTATTTTTCAATCAGAGTTTTTTACACACGAGAGATCCCAACATCTAAAAACATAAAGTTTGAAGATAACTGTTTAAGCCATCTTTTAGTCGGTGCCATTTCATGCCAATGATGCTCAGTAACTGTGATAAACAGCTAAAAAAGTACAACATCAATAGTTGAGTAAAATTTCATAGGTTTATTAATAACCCAGTTTGATACAAGTTCATTAGTGGGTTAGTGTTATACAAACATTAAGATGTAATAATTGCAAACACATACAATCTATTATGAAAAATAGTAGTATTGCCAAGCTTATGACACGTACGCCTTAGTTAATCAATAACCACAAATAATTTCCCCAACGTGTGTCTTTGCTATAACACTGCATAGTTATTCAATTGATGTGCTATTT
Organism: Tanacetum coccineum; assembly: GCA_026074375.1. Taxonomy (NCBI): domain Eukaryota; kingdom Viridiplantae; phylum Streptophyta; class Magnoliopsida; order Asterales; family Asteraceae; genus Tanacetum; species Tanacetum coccineum. The sequence continues at coordinate 30,805 of BQNB010020338.1, read as the reverse complement.
GTTACCGTAAGTATAGGTACACCAACAGGGTGTCCGGTCACAAAATAGATCTATTACAGCATTCGGCGCTTACCCTGATGAGTAATTTACGGGTTCATGATAATGTGTGGTCTTTAATGGCAAACGTAGGGACTTAGGCAAATTAATGCATCAGGATAGCATCATAGTTGAAATACTGCATTCATGTTTCTAAGCATGTATCCCCCTCCGTGGGTTTATAGAACATTTCAAGAGTTAAAATGTAGGCTATGAACTCACCTTAACGGTATAGGGAAATCTGATTGATGGCAAAAGTATATGAAATGAAAGTAACGGCTTCGTCATGTAACCTTGGGTAATATGTCAAGTCTTAGTGTGATTGTTTATGTTTCAAAACATTATGGAGTTAACGTACATATTTGATTTATTAATTTATGAAAGTATTGTATCATTGTTCGGGGTATCATAATTCAAAGGGCATGTAGTATCGTTTGAGGGGTCAGGTGATGTGTGCTTAAACACACATCGTTTATACCCCATAAAACACTATTAATCAGACTAAAATGATAAAATATGGATAACTTATCTTATCAAGTGTGTTTGTTTGGCTATTTTTATGTCTAGCAGGCAAAAATGATTGAAAAACGGAGTCAAAAAACGGTATTTACGGGTTTGTCACGGTTCAAGAGTCCTATTATTCAAAAGTAAAAGACAAAGTCAAAAAAGTTCTCTTGGTATGCCATTGGAAAAGCACAGAAGAAAAACGAGTCCAACGGTTGCCCTCTGTTGATCCCAAGGCCTTGATCGATTCTTTACCTTGTATAAGTGTATGTTACCTTGGATGAATCAAAATAAACAATGGTTGAGACTTTGTTTGTTTTCAAAGTGTAGGCGGAGTGGAGTCTACACTTCAATACTCTAGAAGTATTTATCAATGGAACAATACCAAACAAAGAACAATGAATAAAACATAAACTGCTTCAATATTATTAAATCAATAATACGAGTACTCTTGTAGTACTAGGGTTACAACCTTGAAGCTATACGTTCTTTCTCTAAGATGTATTCTCTATCTCTTAGCATATCTACCCGTTAACCTTGGATATCCTTTTATACACCACAAGAGTCCTTTACAAGATATCTTTTAAAACCAACTTTTAAGATCAATTACAATTATAATCATTATACCATATCTTCCTAAAATATATAAAGATATACATTCCATATTTTATTTCCTTGATTCTTTATCTCCATGTCTGAGCAGCATTAACCATCAGCAGTATTAACTTTTCTTCTAGCAGTATTAACTAACACTGGCAGTAATAAGTTTGTACTAGTAGTACTAACTCCATTAGTGTTGTTAGTTATACCTTGTCAGTATTAACTCTTGATGAAGATTTATTTGAACAATCCTCCCAAACTTGTGATTTATCTTCAAATCCCAAGTTTATTTGATTAAATCTTCTTGTCTTCAATGATGATTCTTTTTTAATCACTCTTCTACTTCTGCACTTGTGATATGATGAACTTTAGTGGTTCTATGCTTGTTGTTACTCTCATGATCAACCTCCAATCTCTTACTCAACATCTTTGATATCATTTCTTGACTTAGAGGATACTTCTTTTCTGTAAGCATATGTATGGCAATTCCATTTTGCATCAGCAGAATGTGAACTCCACATAAATCACATAAACTCCAACTTATTAGATTATACTCATTCTGATTCATCCATATTTCACTCTCCTCATCAGGCTCAAAAAGTGTATGCAAGTCTCCGCATCATTAATATATCCTCTGATTGATTTTGTAGTACATGAAGTTTTTCTGACAAAGTGTAAGTCTTTCAATCCTTAATTGGATACTTTTGTAGATAGAGATTCATCTTATTTCTGAACATCTTCTTCTTGGTACCTATGTCTAAATAACCTTTGAGATTTCCTTCTCATCATCAGTTCCACCTTTTGTCTCTTTTTGTAGTACTTCGTGTCCCTTTTCTACGGAAGAGATTCTTCTCTCTTTCTATAGATTCATCTTAACTTTTTCTTGTCCAATCTGTTGAAAATCAGCAGGCTTCTTCTTTTCCTTTTCAATATTCCAAATTCTCAGGCACATAGTTATGATTGTATCCCATACCTTTTCAAAAAATTGGCCCTAACTCTCAGCATAGCTCATTCCTTCAAAGTCTTTCAAACTTGTATTTATTTAATTCTTCAAGTAGATAATCATGTCTTTTTTCCCCTTGGCTTGAGCTTTGACTTTGGTTATATTCTTCAAATCCATAGTACTTTTGACTGAGGGATCATTCCCAATCAATATCTTAGTTGTAGTTAGGATAGTAGTAAATATTTCTTCATCATGGTGCTAAAAGTTGTCTGCTATCTCTTATTCTCTGTACTTGAGCCTCTTTCCTCTTCATCAACTTGTTCTTGCAATCTGATAGCTTCTTCTAAACCCAGTCTCTCTTGTTCCAATAACTTCCTTAGGATTTTTCACAGGTTCTGGTTCAGTCATGATTGCTTTGCCTTTATCCTTCTTTGCATCTTACTTATTCTACCATTATTCTCTACCAAGCTTGTACTTATGAGATTCTTTGACTGTCTAAAACTTATTAGGAGCAGTCTAACTATAATACCTGCAGTACTATCTTCTTGTTGTCCTTCTTCAGCAGTATTCTGATCATGTAACAAATTCAACTCTTACCAGTAAGTATGGAGAGGTGATTCATTGGGTGTAGAAAACATGGTATCTGCATCAGGTGAAGGTTAGGTTCAATGATGGCCTGGCTTTCCTCGTGGAAGGTAAGATAATGGTGAAGGTGTTGATGTGATCCTGGATGGTGAAAGATGAAGATGTGGTGATGGTTCATGTGTAGGTGAAGTAATCATCTAGGAAATAACCCATTTTTCCCTGTATATCTTTGGTAACGTCATCATGTTGCTAAAAACCTTGTTATTTAGAGAGGGGACAGGATATGTTTTGGAATGTGTCTTAAGCTCGTTTTTCTGCATTTAGGCAAATTTGGAATAAACCTTGGATACATTAAAAAAACTTTGGGGGCTTCCAATGTTGTGACCATTAACGTTTAAAAAATTAGGCCTAGAGAAGTTGTATTTTCCTAGTTTGTGGCCTAAGCATATAAGGCAAGTCAGCTATGTTACTACTAAATGCTCCCAAAGCAGAACACAATATTCTATTTCTTCTTAGAGTCTAAGGTAATGAAGTAGAGTACTGTATAAAGAAAAACCTCCTATTAAGGTGAGGAAAACGCCTTTTGGAAAAGTTGAACACGTATCTGAATTGTTGATACCCCATGAGCGCAAGCTACTCAAAAATCTTAGTTGGGAAATAGAGGTTCATACCATCTTGATCTTCCAATTGAGATTTTTATTAAGGAGGCGCTTCAGTGATAGTGTTGGATTAACCATCAATGTTCAGCAGTGATTGATAACCTCCCCATCAGCGTCAGTAAAAGCTTCAACAGTTCTCCAAAATTGTTTGATAAATGAGATATAGATTTCTGGCTTCTTAGTGAGAGCATAGCTGATATGACTTTGACTTAGGAAGTCAATAACTTGATGAAATCCCTCACTCCCTGTAGACTTTTCCAAGAACGCATGCACTTATATGCTTATCACAAAGAATTCCAAACTTGCCATGAGGTAAAATGTTGATAATTTGTGGGATATGATCGTGTAGGAAAGTATGAAGGCTGGAGAAAGTTAATTGAGTTTATGTAGAGAAAACATAGAGATATGGTTTGACCGACTTAAAGAAATTTGAGGTTATCGTGAGTGAATCATGCGAATATATAGAAAGATCACGAAAGTCCAATTAGTCAAACCTATATCATAGGTATTTGGCGGAAATATCTCAACGGCTCTATCATTAATGAAAATCTGTTAGGGCTCAAGCAGTGCTAACGGTCATCCAGCAGGCAGTACAAATGTGGTTCAGCGTACTTAAAATAAGCCTAACAGTATTAACTTCTCTACCAAAAGCAGTACAAACTCCAAAACTTTGTGTTATTCAAAAATAGCTTCACACAATCTCTCTTTCTGTTTTTAAGCTTACATTTTATCTCTTAATTCTTTTAACTCACTTTGCACTGTATGTTTTTCAACAATACTCTCTATCTAATTTTTAAGCTCACCAATTCTCTCTATTCTTTTGGCTCACAAATTCACACAAAGTATAGTTTTTGGCAAACTACCAGCCATTAACGGATTTGAGTAGTCTTTACCAATAGCCGTTTGCTTTGGGACTTGCAATGCTTAATTGTAAAACAGTGGAGCATTGATAACCATATAGTTTTGAGTAAACTATCAACAATCAATGGATTTGAGAAGTCTTTACCAATAGCCGTTTGCTTTGGACTAGCCAATTCTTGATGTCTATAAGACATGGTGAACTGATGACCATTTGTTGTGTGGTGTTACAACCAACACTTCAAGAACAACCAACATTCCTCCCCTTAAATAATGCATCATTGAGTAACCAATTTCATACTTCATTGCTTATCCTGAAAGAGTTAGCTCAAAACCAAGAAAAATATAATCTAACCATTTTTCTTGTTTAGCAGTATTAAACGTTACTAACAGGATTAACAGTGAGACATAGAAATAAGTAGCAGTACTAACTATAAGTAACAGTTTGTCAAACAGTCTTAAATATAACTAGTAGTACTAATTATAATTAGCAGTATTAATTTACAAAGACTTAACAATACTAACATTTAACAAACTGTACAAAAACAAACAAGAGATATGGGCATTAGGGATTTAGCATTCCAATACTTGAGACCAAGTACTAAAATCTACCAGCATCAAAACCTTTTGTAAGAAGATCTGCTACATTCATGTTCAGTGACAATCCTTAGCCATTTGAATCAACTTTTTAGCATTGCAGTCTCTTATAAAATGATGCCTAATCTTTATATGTTTTGTTTTAGAATGTTGAATAGGATTTTCTATTATGCAGATAGTACTATTATTGTCAATATAAATAACAGTATTCATGAAATTGTACCCATAGTCCAGCAGTTGGTTTTGTATCCAGAGAACCTGTCCACAGCAACTTGCAGCAGCCACATATTCAGCCTTAGTTGTAGAAGTGGCAACTACAGTTTGTTTCTTGCATTGCCAAGAGATCAGCCTATTTCCCAAAAACTGACAACCTTCAGTGGTTGACTTCCTATCTTGTGTAACTCCAGCATAGTCACTATTAGTGTAAGCAACTAATTCTAATGGAGACTCCTTAGAATACCAAAGTCTTAAAGATGGTTTTCCTTTAAGGTATCTAAAGATTCTCTTGACAGCTAAGAAATGGGATGTCTTTGGAGTAACTTGAAACCTTGCACATGCACAGATCCTATCATAGATCTATAAAGATGTTCATCACAATCAGCAGCTTCTCCATCTTGACCAAATTGGATTTTCCAATCTGTTAGAGTAGGGCAGACTTCCACATCTGTGTTGTTTGTACTTTCTCAATCTCATGGACATTTTCCTTGACTGATTTTAAAATTGCCTTTCTTTTTTATGTTGGGGTGACCTGGGGTAAACCCAAAAAGAAAGGTAAGAGTTTATAAAGAGGTGTTTTGATGGGTGAGACCCGGGTTCGAGTCTTGTTACCCGGGTTTCCCCTTAGATCCTCTTTTATAACCACTCTTACCGCTGTGCCTTGGGTCTTTTCTAGTTTGACCTTGGGCATTTTAAGGTAGGTTTTGTCCATTAGGTAATAAGATCTTTCGAGCTTATTTTTTGCTCTTTTATTTATAAGCCGAATTTCGGGCTTCTTATTTTTCTTAGGTAGGATTTAGGGTTTAGTAATTTTAGTAATTTTTTCAGAATTTTTAAAAATAGTTTAGTATTTTTTATAATTTAATTTCGTTAAAAGTTTTAAAAATCATAAAAAATACAAAAATTATCAAAAAAATATTTTTTTTTAGAAAATTTTCTATTGTCATATTTTACGTAGGAAAAAAATGAAAGACTTCGTAGGGTTAATTTTTCAAACTTTTGATTTTTAAAGAATGGGTCTCGGGTACGGATCTTGACTTCCTAGTTTTTGGGTCAAAACGACATCGTTTTTCAAGTCTAATCTTTTTATTCCTTCATTATTAGTCCCCTAGAGTTGTTAGAAGTTTAAAAATTTCTTTGGTAGGCTATTTTTTAAGATTTTAGGTTTTGACCCCTATGTTCGGTGATTTCTGCTCTCGTTTTTTTAGCTTATTTCATAAAATTTTTTAGGTTTTTAATAGTTTGTGTTTGTTATTGATTAATTTAGCTTTTACTCTCTCATCATTTATTCATCAAACTCCAATTTTCCGACTGTATCGAGTCTCCAGCACAGCCTCGTTGGGGATAAACGTACCCGGGGGATATTCTATACTACTCCTAGGTATATTGATTGTTTTTTAGACATAGCGTATTATACTTATATTTTAATATATATTTTATATATTTTAGTATGCGGGTAAGGGGGGGGGTGAAAAAAAAACCGGGTTAGAGTCTTGCCTCACGGGTTTTCCCCTTATTCCTCTTGTTTTAGAAAATACTTTTACACAAAATGATAAAAGCACTTGAGCTTATTCATTTTACATTAACTTACAGCTTTTTGAGGAAAAGGCTAAAAAATAAGTGGAAAAAGAGCTTTATGATGGCAGTTGCGTATATTGAGTTTTAAAGCAAAAAAATTGGCTTTTCTTAATCACTTTTATGAACAATTAAGCAAGGAAAGTGGGAAAATGAGCAAACACAACTTAACACACCAACATTATGAACTACTAGGAACAAAAATAAGCAAATGAAATAAGCCCAATTTTTTAAATTTTTTTTTTTTTTTTATTTTTTTTTTTTAATTTTTTTTTTTTAAGCCAGAAATTAGCTTAAACACTAGCAGTAACAAACTTATAGGAGTTTAGTAGTACTGCTAGGGTGAATTTTAAGTCTACCTAGGCTTGTTAAGGGGCAAGATAAGCTAAGAAACAAGGGAAAACTTAATCCTAATAAGCAACTACAACTAAAATAAGCTAAGAAAATCAGTCATAAAAGCCATAAGACTAAAATAAGCCACAATCCTAATTCTGAGTTCAAAACAGTTAAAGTGGCACTTTTGGCTTATCATTAAGCAATCTAGGGGGCTAAGGTTAAGGCACTGAGCTTATCAATGACACTAAGGGCAATCTAAAAAGTCTTTAAAAGAACTAAGGGATTATAAAGCCAAATAAGATAGAAAAGTGGGCTTGAAAAAGGGTGTCTAGCACCAGGGGAAATGAACTAGTAAGGGGGGGGGGGGGGGCTTAATTTGACAGCTTAAAAATAAGTGTCAAAATATGCTCACAATTAAAAATAATAAAGTTAGATAGATTTAGCATAGCCTTAGGGTGAGCTTATGCTCAAATTTTAAGCTTCTTAAAACAATTTGAACAGCTGTGTTTTTTGCAAAAAGAAATAGGTGATTTTGACTTTTGAAAAACTTGAAAAATATGTTGACAGACTTAAGCAAAACACAAGGATTCCTTAGGCTTTGGCTAGATGGTTCTTGCACACACAAATGACATAACTCTAGACTACAACTTCAGGTTTTTAAAACTTAAGCAAATAAGCACTTTGAAAAATTCTTCTTTAAATTTCAAACAGTTTTGTGGAACAATGAGGGAAAACCTTGAAAAAACACTCTTTTGGGACTTAAAAAGTTTGGAAATCAAACTCTAATAAGCTTAATAATGCTAACCAAATGTGGCCAAATGGCCACAACCCATGATGACACCATTTTGACCATTTTGGGCTTGTCCATACACCCCTTTATAATTTTAAAAGTAACGGGTTTTTTTAACACTTGTAAAGATAAATTAAGCACTAAATTTTAAAAACAAGTATTAAACAAGTATGGTTAAGCACTAAAAGGTAAAAAGCAACAGCAAATAAGCACAATAAGACATAAATAAGCTAAAAATAAGCTTGCTTCAGTTACTGGAAGTTTATTTTTAAAAAGTTGTATACCTGTGTTCCTTGCTCAAAACAGGATTTATGTCAACTGAAATAGCTTAACATACCAAAGCGTTATTAAAGAAGCTATACTAAGCAACCAATGAGCCATCCATGTTTGCTCATTCATCCTTAGCTTAATCACACAGTAACTTTTTTCCTTTTGAAATTTTTATTTTTATTTTTGTATAAAGGTTTAAAACAGGTTAGAGATGGCTTATATTAAGAGCTTAATTGATTTTTAAAGAAACATAAGTAAATTAGAACACAATGTAAAAGTTAAGCTGAATTTTCATTAAAAAGAGAATACAAGTACTTCAAAGCAAATTAAGTTGAAAACTAAACTGAGCTAAAAAACTACACACTTAAAAAACTAACTCTGGCCACAATGGCTTACAAAAGCTTTTATAGCAAAATAAGCTAGGGTTTGGTCTTCTTTTCTTAACTTCACTTGTGTGCTTCTTTGTAGACACAAAACAGCCCTTTGTGCTTGTTGTGAGAGTGGATTCCAAAGTCTAATCCTGGCCCTTGGTTATGCTTGGTGCCCACTCAAAATTATCTTAACCTTTGATCGAATTGTGGGAATTAGGATTGCCACCGTGGACAAGGACCATGTGGGGGGAGGGGGGTTTTTTAATCAAACCAACTAAACTTTTATGTGGGGATAGGTTTGAGGGATAATTGTGGGGAGCAACGAGGTTCTTGATAATTGACAGGATGTGGGGGTTGGGACTTTGGCAAGGGGAAACTTGTGATGAAGATTACAGTACTTCTTAAACTGTTGTGGGTTTCTTTTTAAGCTCAGGTTGTTTAGACCTTTATCTAGGATAATATCAATGTTCATAAGTTATAAAAACAAAGCGGAATAAGAACAAAGATATTCAACAAGGTTTTCTTCATTAATAACCAAACGTTCTACATAGCCCCAATTCTAGATGATCAATTCTAGAACGGTTACTCTAACTAGTAACATGAATCATAGATTCTTGAGACTAAAACAAATAAACCCTAGGCGTCCATTAAAGGACTTGACGCCTAGACACACACACATACACACCTTTACTGTATTTACATCTTTTCTCTTGTGCACGCTCTAAACAATGTCTATGGATCTCTTTATATAGAGTCCATAAGACCTACAAGGAAACTAATTAAAACATTCATAAAGGAATTCTAATTGTATTATGAAACTTTCTTCTTTCCTAATAACTATCTTTGACTCATTAAAGCATGTTGACCAAGAATTCTTCATCTTTGTTTTATTTCCTTTATATCATATATTGTTTCCTTTTGTATCATCAAATCAATTATTCCTAACAATCTTCCCCTATTTAATGATGACAAAACAAACAATAAATTCTTCCCCTTGACTTCAAATCTTCCTTTAAAGTTAAGATTTCCTTGCCATGTCGTGCCACCACACATAATAAGTTGCAAATAATATCATCTTTGTAACATCTTCCCCTTTTTGTCATAAACCAATAGGGGACTGTGAAGATATGCAACTTTGATCTTTACAACCACAAACCATATATCACACTTCTAATCCAAGCTTTCCAATGTCTCAAATTACCCTCCATGACGCACCTTAAGAAAAATGAACTTGAGCAGTAGAAACTTACACTAGCAGTAGTAACAAAGGCTAGCAGTAGTAAAAACCTTCATCTTGATGTAGCATATAAATGGTTAAACATTTTAACATTAAGCTTCCCCTGAAACCATATGTTAACCATTTCTTGAATCTTCAATTCTGTAGGCTCTATGTAATGATTACTGATGAAGAAAAATTAAGTATAACAAATTTGATGTAGAAGTAGAATATCCCAAATTTGTATCTTATGTCTTGCACTATAATATGATAAGAACTCATAATCTTCTTCTTCGTTTTATGAGTAGACCTCGATCTCTTGATAAATCCGCATGCCTATACATGAGTCACTGAGCCAAGTGATAGTAAATACCTGTGAGTACTACAATGTATCTCCTTACATCAGGTAAAAACTAGTTTTATCAAGTCTTCATCATAAACCGTATATAACCAAACAAGTTATCTTCAAGACCAAAAGATATAATAAGAACACGCATCTGAAAAATCCACTTCATCTTCAAATAAGTGATAAACAATTTTCTTCGTAATCAATTAATCCAATAAATACTAGCCTTTAATTCAGTTAAGAACCAAAAACCAAAACACCTTCTGTGTGTGTCACCCATCTGTCCAAAATCTTGTATCCATCCGAGAAGAAAAATCATTCCTTGTACGATATCGGATGACATTAACAGTATAAACATTTTCTCGGACGAAACAAACAGTACCTTCGAACAGTATTAATCATGCTCAACAGTATTAACATGTAATGAAAGCAGTACTAACTTCCTTGTTTGAACAGTTAGCAGCATAAACATCCATGTTGAGCAGCATTAAAATCATTTGAACACCACATGCTCGAACAACTGTATAAACCTTCCTGTATACAAACAGTATAGATATCCTTGGCATACACGTATATCTTCAGAATAAAAACGAGAACAGTAGCTTCTTTTTGTTCAACAGTAGTAACATATACGTGAATCCACTAAAATATCTTGACAGCAAAAACATTCTTCGAGCAACATAAATATACACAAGCAGCATATGACAAACATTATATTTACTTGAAATCCCAATATCATACTAAGCCAATCTGCCATATCTTTTCCTTTTATAATCAAAACTTTATTTCTTTATAGCTTTTCACCAACGAACAAGCAGCATAAAATCTCTTCCATATTTTCTTCGGACCCACTGCTGTTGACTTTGTATTCTTCACCATATAATCAAAGATACAACCAGTTCACGATTTCTTTTACTTTTCTTCTTAGCACTTTATACATTCATGATCCAATGCAAACTCGAACATTAAAACAGTCGGTCACAACAAACCGTTGGCAACAAAATAGAGTCCTTTTTATTCTTTTTCTTCGATTTATAAAACCTTGTAGATCCTAGATCGAGAGCCACGAGGCTCTGATACCAATTGTGAAAACCTAAAGATCATTGAATCGTTTAAGCTCAGGTTGTTTAGACCTTTATCTAGGATAATATCAATGTTCATAAGTTATAAAAACAAAGCAGAATAAGAACAAAGATATTCAACAAGGTTTTCCATTCATACGTTTCCATAAAGCCCCAATTCTAGACGATCAACTCTAGAAGTACTGTTTATTGTCAATATTAATAAATGTTGAAGAAATTTGTACCCATAATCCAGCAATTGGTTTTGAATCCAGAGTACTTGTCCACAGCAACTAGCAGCCACATATTCAGCTTTAGTTGTAGAAGTTGCAACCATAGTTTGCTTTTTACACTGCCAAGATATCAACCTGTTTCCCAAAAACTGACATCCTCCAGTTGTAGACTTCCTATCAAGAGTTGCTCCAGCATAGTCACTATCAGTATAAGCAACCAGTTCAAATGGAGAACTAAAATACCAAAGGCCTAAAGTTGGTTTGCCTTTCAAATATCTAAAAAAATCCTCTTGACTGCCTAAGAGATGTGATGTTCTTAGTGAGTAACTTGAAATCTACACATGCAAAACTGCAAAACATGATATCTGGTCTAGATGCAGTGAGATACATCAAAGACCCAATCATAGATCTATAGAGATGTACATCAACATCATCAGCATCTCCATCCTTGACCAAAGGTTTTTCTAAATCAACAGGAGTTGAAGCAGACTTCACATCAGAGTAGTTGAATTTCTTCAAAATTTCAGCTACATATTTGTCCTGACTGATAAATATGCCATCTTCCTTCTGTTGTACTTGTAACCCTAGAAAGAAAGTTAGTTCTCCCATAGAACTCATCTGAAACTTATCTTTCATTAGCTTCTCAAAACCAGTACATAACTCCTTGTTTGTTGAGCCAAAGATAATATCATCTACATAGACCTGTACAAGCAAAATATCTCCTTTTTGCTTCTTGATAAATAATGTCTGATCTATCTTGCCCCTGTTAAACCCATTGCTTAACAAATAGTTAGCCAAAGTTTCATACCATGCTCTTGGTGCTTGATGCAACCCATAAAGTGCTTTGACCACCTTGTAAACTTTGTCTGGATGGTCAGGATCTTTAAATCCTGGTGGTTGAGTAACATAGACTTCTTCCTCAATGGTTCCATATAAGAAAGCACTCTTTACATCCATTTGATATACCAGAAAACCCATAAAAGAAGCATAGGCCAAAAACAATCTTATTGCCTCAATTCTTGCCACAGGTGCAAACACATTCAATTTTAATACCATTCTTCCTTGTCTATGACCCTGTCAACTACCATGCTTTGTTCCTAATCACAATTCCCCTTTCATCTTTCTTGTTTCTGAAGACCCATTTTGTTCCAATGGCCTTCTTTCTATTAGGGAGATCCACCAGTATCCAAACTTGTTGAAGTTTGAATTGCAGAAGTTCTTCCTGCATTGCTTCCACCCAGGATGAATCAGATAGAGCTTTAGCAATGCTTGTTGGTTCAATCTGTGATAGGAAACAAGCATATAAACAAGTATTTAGGGTATCATGTGTTTTCTGCTCATACACATCACTGAGAAACCCTTGTTAGAATAGGTTTTTAACATTCTTCTCTTGTCTGAACAGTTGACTTGCAATTGCACCTTTCACGCATTCACATTTTCAATTGGATGGTCTTTTTGTAATCTTGTATGGGAGTGTTTGGAAAATATATGAATTTTTGTAATTTTCCTATTCCCTCCCCCCAAATCACACTTCTGGTATCTTCTTCAGTGATGTCTTCTTCATTATGAACAAGCAGTACAAACCTATGGACCAACAACATTAAAGTTCAAAACTAACCATTATAACATTTGGACCAGGCATTAATAACTTGTTGCCCAACAGCATTAACACTTAGAACTAGCTATCATTTCAACCCTTTCTTGTTCATCATTCTCATTATTTAGACCATCTTCATCCTGCTTTTGAGCATCATCAGCAGTTTTTGGTTCATCATTATCAACATTCTTTGTAGGTGAATCAAAGTATAAAGAATCTTTCCAAATTGGCATCATAATTGCAACACTTGACTGTTTTCCTTCTGATGTACAACAGAGTATTAGAAACTGTACCTGCAGGTAACATGGTACATTACTTCTAGATTGGGTTAGAGAATTCAATAATCAACAGCCATTTTGGACCAGTTCCCCTTCTATCATAGGCTTATTCTCTAAAAACCCAATATGCAAGTTTTCTTCTACCCTTTTGCTTCTTGTATTGTATACCCTAAAAGTTTTACTACTCAAAGAGTATCTACAAAGAAACCTTCATCACTTTTGCCATCAAACTTGCCTAAACTATCCAAAGTATTAAGAATAGTAACTGTGACAACCAAATGGTCTCATAAAACTTAGAGCTGGTTTAAAACCTCTAAAAAGTTCATAAGGTGTCTTGTTATGAGGCTTAACTACTAAAACCCTATTTTGTACATAACAAGCAGTAGAAAGTGCTTCTGCCTAAAAAGTGGTAGGTAACTTATAGTCAGCTAACATAGTTCTAGCAGCCTCAATGAGTGTCCTATTCCTCCTCCCAGCAACACCATTTTGCTGAGGAGTCCTAGCTACACTATATTCTCTCTTAATACCTTTTTCTCTGCAAAAATCATCTACAACTTTGTTCTTAAACTCTGTCCATTATCACTTCTATTATTTAACTGTTCTTATCCACTAGGTTTTCTATTACTTTGATAAAGCGCTTAAGGATCTCACTGGTTTCATCCTTAGTTGTTAAAAAGAAAACCCATGTAAATCTACTATAATCATCAGTGACTACTAAGCAATACTTCTTATGCATCAAGCTACTCATAAAGGTTGGACCAAACAAATCCATATGTAGCATAAACAAAGGCTTAGTAATAGGATTCAGAACTTGATTACAGAAGTTCTGTGTTCTTTTCCCTTTAAGACAAGCAACACAGGTTTAGTCATTTTCAAAATGTTTTGTAGGCAATCCTCTTACTAGATTATCCTTGACAATCTTATTTATGTTTTTAAAATTAATATGACAAAGTCTTCTGTGCCAAAGCATTGATTCATCTAATGTAGCCTTTGCAACAAGACAAGTCAAACTTTCTTTAGGAACAATGTTCTTCATATCAAAACAGGCATATATTGATCCTTCCTAAGGAACTTAAGAAAGTATTTGATTTTCATCATGGCAACTTAAAATTTGGAGACAAGTAAAGACATTCGTATCTAATATAAAGGACATAGTTCTTTTTTGTCAACATCTGTGAGACACTAAAAAGATTGAATTTTAACTCATTGACAAAGTATACATCTTCAAAATCAAGATTAGCAGTCTTAAGAGTACCTTTACCAGAAATTTTACCACCATATGCACCTCCTCCAAATGCAACATAACCTCCATCAAACTGCTTGAAATCAGAGAGATAAGCTATGTTACCAGTCATGTGCCTTGAGCATCCACTGTCAACAAATCCTTTATCATCATGTTGTGGCTTGCCCTGCACAAAAGAATAAAGAAATTAGATTTCTTTTGGGACCCAAGCCATTACTGACTTGGATCTGCCCCGTGCATCAATGTAGTTATATCTGTTCAAAGTGATTGATGCACTATTGGGTTTGATAGGTCTCCAAACCCAACATGCTGAGGGCTTAACAGCATTGAACCCATTTGCCCTGGCAGCATTAACTGATGTTCTATTTGACCTAGCAGTATTAACTACTCTAGGCCTAACAGTATTAACAGGTGTTCTGTATGACCTAGCAGTATTAACTATTCTAGGCCTAACAGTATTAACCTTATGATTAAAATGCCTGTTAGTTAATGTTGGTTTCTTATAAAAGGGCCTTTGGACAGTAGATTTGGTTGATTTGAAGAAGAAATGAGTTTTTTGGTCTAGACAGGTCTCCAAACCCAACATGCTGATGCTTTAACATCATTAACCCGATTCGTCCTAACAGCATTAACCACTGCCTTTGGTCTAGCAGCATTAACTTGTCTTGAGCAACAGCAACAAATAGCATTAAGATAACTTTGTCTGCCAGCATTATGTGAAATTAGGCCAGACCTAGTTAAGATATTTCTTAGAACCATATTTCTTTTTGGATTGGGGTGAGTAATTCTTGAAGAATTTTGATGATTCACCCTCTTTGCATTGTTCCACACTAGTTTACCCTCCCTTTGACCATTTAGCTATCTCTTTTGTTTACATGTATACTGAAGATGATCAAAACTTCCACAGACATAGCAGGCTTTATTGTGCATCACAAAATCATTTCCTAGTTGTTGGGACTTCAAATTATTCCAATTTCTTTGGTTTCCCCTAAGACCTTTTGATCTGTACATCTTAGCATACCTTACTGTTTTCCGACCTGGTTTTTCTTATTGTTTTGGTCTAACAACATCAACTTTAGGAATAGTAGGAACAACAGTTTTCTTTTCTACCACAATAGGAGACTCAACTTCATCCTCATTATCAGAAACCCATTCTTCAATCAAAAGAGCACCAGAATTTTTCTTAGTTTCATTTGAAGAATTTTCACAAACACTTTTATTGGCCCTTAATCCATAGACTTCAAACTCAAGTTGTTGAAACTCCTCAAGACTAGAATAAGACAGATCAAGCTTATTAGGTTTATTATAAATTAAAGGATGAGGTGGAAGAACTGCACTATATCCCAAACCCTTTTTACTTTTTTCAGTTATCTGACTTTTTAACAACTGATCTAAGTCTTTTGAGGCCTTATCAAATTTCTCAATTTTAAATTCAATGCCATCTTTTTCTTGCTTAACTTTTTCAAACTATGTTTTAAGCATATTAATTTCATATTGTTTGATTCCTACTTCTCTTTTAAGGACAGCAACTTCTTCACTAAAAAGAACCCCATTCTTCCTATATGTGACAAGTTGTGCTTCAACAATATCTAGTCCTCTTTTATAAGTAGCTACCTCAAATTTAGTTTGATGTTGTTTAGCAAGTAGATCATTATATTGTTTCTTAAGAGATTCATAGTTTTTCAGACAAGATTTAGAGCAAGTTTTATCATTGTGTACCTCTGATTCTAAAAACGCCATTTCTTCCTTGTGAGTAAAGGATTCTTCTTGATAGTTTCTTCTAGATCAAAGTTTCTCAAAGCAAAGCTCTGATACCACTTGTTAAAACCTAAAGATCGTTGGATCATTTAAGCTCAGGTTGTTTAGACCTTTATCTGAGATAATGTCAATGTTCAGAAATTATAAAAACAAAGTGGAATAAGAACAAAGATATTCAACAAGGTTTTCTTCATTAATAACCAAACATTCTATATAGCCCCAATTATAGATGATCAATTCTAGAACGATTACTCTAACTAGTAACAGGAATCATAGATTTTTATGACTAAAACAAATAAACCCTAGGCGTCCATTAGAGGACCTGACGCCTAGACACACACACACCTTTACTGTGTTTACATCTTTTCTCTTGTGCTGTGTTTTTCTAAATACCTGGACCTCCTTTTATAGCATAAGGGTCCTAGGCTTACAAGGAAACTAATAATGATAATAATGATTAAATCAATTAGTTATTCAATCATTATCTTTGACCAAATCTTTCAATTCTAATCTTTTGTAGTATTCTTTGACTACAACTTTGGTCCTTCATGTTTCCATCTTGTTTCATTCGTGTTTTGTCTTATCAACTCAAAATATAATTTCCAACAATATTCGACTTGTGCCAAAGTCAAGGCCAAATACCAAAAACCATCCGGTTTGTTGGTTCAACCTGTGATCATAGTATGGAAGTGAGAGAACATCACTATGGATTTCGTTACTAAGTTACCAAAGACGACGTATGGTCAAGATACAATTTGCTTAATTATAGACCGACTCACAAAGTCTACTCATTTCTTACTAATGAAGGAAACCGACTCAATTGAGAAGTTGACAAGACAATACTTGAAGCAAGTAGTCTCGAGACATGGAGTGCCAGTTTTGATTATTTTTTATTAAGACAGTAAGTTTACCTCTCATTTCTGGAAATCGTTAAACAAAGCCCTAGGTACTCAATTGGATATGAGTATGGCTTACCATCCACAGACTGATGGTCAGAGTGACAGAACTATCTAAACATTAGAGGACATGCTACATGCTTGTGTGATTGATTTTGGGAAAGGTTAGGATAGACACTTACCTTTGGTGGAGTTTTCCTACAACAACAGTTATCACATGAGTATCAAAGTTGCACCGTTTGAAGCTCTTTACGATCGAAAATGTCAATCGCCTATTTGTTGGGCTGAGGTTAGAGACGCTTAGCTCACTGGTCTGGAAATTATTCATGAAACAACTAAGAAGATCATTCATATTAAGAAGCGTATTCAAGCTACAGGAGATAAACAGAAGAGTTACACCGATAGGAGGCGTAAGCCATTGAAATTTGAGGTTGGAGATAAGGTCATGTTGAAAGTGTCGCCATGGAAAGGGGTGATACGTTTCGGCAAACGGGGGAAGTTGAACCCTCGCTATATTAGACCTTTAAAAATTCTTAATAGGGTAGGAATGCTTACTTATCGACTTGAACTCCTAGAGCAATTGAGCCGAGTTCATAGCACTTTTCATGTTTCAAATTTGATGAAGTGTTTCATAAACAAACCACTAGCTATTCCGTTGGATGAGATCCAGATTGATGACAAGCTCCATTTCATCGAAGAACCAGTTGAAATTATGGATCGAGAAGTTAAACGGCTAAACCAGAGCAGCATTCCAATCGTGAAGATTCGTTGGAATTCGAGATGAGGGCCCGAGTTTACTTGGGAGCGCGAAGACCAAATGAAGAAAAAGTACTCCCCATCTTTTCGTTAACCCTTCGTCCACGTCTTAAGCTTTAAGGACAAATCTCCTTTAAAAGGGGAAGAATGTCACACCCCGAAAATTTCAGGTCAATATTTTAAACTTTTTCGATCATTAGTTTTGACTTTTATATGTTACGTTTGAATCTGGCAGTTTACCGGGAAGTTAACCCGCGTAAATGAGAAAAACGTCATCGAACGCGTTCTAACTTTGGATTTTGATTAGTTTAGATATTATATGAGTTATTTTATCTTTTCTAAGTGTTTTGTAGTTTACGATCACTCCCGGTATTTATTTTTATGTCTTAACGTTTAAATTGCGTTTTTCGCGTTTTTGACCTAACGGAATCTCGGAAACCCGAAATCTTTTCGTGTAAACTTTAGTTATCGTCCATCTCATGCTCATAAGCCAAAAATTTCGTTCATCCCTCCCCCTCTACTTAAAACACACGCATACACACACTTAATTAAATCAAAGAGCATCTTTTATCCTTATTTTGAATTTCAAAAATAAAACACCATCACATGCAAGATAGTGACACCTTTGTATTCATCTTCCATGCATGAACATGTGATTCTTACACCTCTTTGTCTTCATTCACCCATGAAGGAACACAACTCCACTAAGCATTTGATTTAATTTAGCAACTAGTGATTTAAGCTTGAACCCCCTCCCGCTTGTGGCTTGTGTTTGCATTCAAATCCAACCACACACACCTTTGGTATGTGTTGGTCACTTAGCCATTTGGTTACATATCCTTGACTAGTCATGAGCCCTTAACCTAGCATTTTCCTATAAATACCTTGCATTCTCATAACTTATCATTCTCATTTCATAGCCTCAAGAATCACACAACTCTCTCTTTTTCTCTCCTCTTGCTCACGGCACATACATACATACATATACTTTCCATAGTTTTGATTTCTTTTAAGATTCACTCATTCCAAGTTCATTTCTAAGGCTACCTACGGTGTTTGCAAGTATTGGTTCTTTGGTTTAAAGGTTTTTCTTCAAGATCTAAGTTAGGGTTTCAAGATTTGTTCTTGGGTTTTATAGATCTATTATTTTGAGGTAGATCTTGTGATTTCTCTACTTGTTCTTTATTCTTGTAAGTGTCTTGAATCTTTCTTTGTGGTTTACTTATGTTCTTCTTATATGTTCAAGATCCATACATCCATATGTTGTGTTTTAATTTTTGAAAGATTATAAAACAAGATTTTATAAATAATGATGTTACCTTGTTTTCACTAGTTAAGTATTATGTTCTTGGTGAGATGAGAGTTGAATGAGAGTTGCAACTATTAGCATTAAAATATGAGGACTTATACGAAATTACATTAGTTCATAAATAGCCAAACACGCATGGACTAGATTAGACTATTAAGGATAGTTTAGTTGTGTTTGGACTATAAATACCCCCTCCATACTTCCATTGAGGGGTGAGGATTCATTTTGTATCTCATTAAGTGTGTGTCTTTCTCTCTCTAGAAAACACACATCTTTCCTTTTTCTCTCTCTAAATAAAATGGCTAAGTTCTTGTTTAATCCCCCCGACCTCCGGATCAAGTTTAGCTAGTGTTTCTTATTGTGTACAATTGATGTCAAGAGCTAACCGGGGGTGAATTGTATTTGTGCGTGTTGTGTTTGTGGTTTTGTTGTGGTGGCTTATTTTTGAGGTTATTGGTTCAGCTTCAAAAGGCTTAGTTTATTTTATTTTTATTTTTTTCCTTCTTCATTCGTCTTAATTTTTTTTCTTTTTTCACAAATCTTCATTTCGTTAACTTTTTTTCTTCACAAAACTGCTTTGGGCTTACTGTCGTTAATTTCTATTTTGGGCTTATCCTAATATTTAGTAGGGTGCGTTTTGTTGTGGTTTGAGATAAAAAAAGAAAACGTCAAGAATAGTTTAGCCAATAAGGTGATTCTCCAAGCTTGTTTGTTGCTATCTGTTAAGGTAAAGATGACCAAAACAAGGACGCCAGTTTTATTTGTGAAGGATACCGAACTAGTTCAACCTTCTTCATCAACCGAACGAGTTTAAACCTACATCAACCGAACTAGCTGAAGACCCGAACTAGTGCACCGAACTAGAAGACCGAACTAGTGTGTACCGATCTAATCCACCGAACTAGTTTTCTACCGAACTAGTCACTTTCATAGTCTACCGATCTAGTCATTCTTCCTTTAGGAACCGAACTAGTTGATTCCTTAAGAACCGAACTAGTAAAAACCCTTGTGAACCGATCTAGTTGATTCCTTAAGGACCCGAACTAATCTTTCTAGCAAAGCACCGATCTAGCAAAGTTTAGAAGGAAACCGAATTTACCAAGACAATACGATCAAAACATATACATTTAAGTTTTTTTTGGTTTTACGGTTTCGTATGACGTTCAACTACGGGACTCAAGACATACACCGTTGTGATCGTGACTCATTTTCGATCAACATGGTATATTCGAATTTCACCGACGATAACCGAACAAGTTTAAAAGATCAAAAATTACAATCGGTGCATTTCATATTTTTTTTAAAACGAAAGAGACATATTTTTTTAGATGGAATTTGCAAATTTATTAACAAGAATTTGAACTTGTCACATGCAGCCCCTGGAGTTCTAATCAAATTCACATCATGCCCTTTCCTTCTTTATTAACCCTTCATGTTAATACTCCTTTGCACCGTTAGTCCTTTCAAGCTATAATTCAACCGTTAGCCCTCCAAGTGAACCAAATTTCGCCGTTAGTCGTTTCAAGCTCATTTTTCCCCAACAAAAGCTCATGTACTTCAAATTCAACAACAATTTCACCAACAACAATTTTTTATTCACTTTTTTTTCTTGATTTAATAAAATCCTGTAAAAGTCGTTTCTTTTTATGATTTAAGTCATAGACTTGTAAAACCCCGTAAACATTAATTGATAACAACAACACAACAAACACGATACATAACACTAAAAATGATCCGAATAAGATTCACTAAAATGTCAAAACGGCTAAAGATTCGGATTACAATGACAAGTGATCACGAAGTTGATTTGGTATCTCTTATTTGAGATTGAAGTGGGTTTCACGAAGGCGTCTACTTATTTCATCATCGAGACTTCTTTCTACTTTCTACCCCTTTTCTTCAAACTGAATCTATCGATTGATGACTTGCTTGAACGTATACAGCTATGATTAAGACTTGATTTATCTAGTTACCAGAAGTCAGGGGTGGTTGGTTGCAGACCTGGTTAACTATCACTTAAAGGAGTTACGTTGTAGTACTCAGTGTCACTCGCAGAAGACAATGTGGATAATTTTAGAAGGGTAAAAGGGCTCGTGAACATTAATCTAATATTGTATATGTTGTGGGCTAAATCCCAAGTAATCCCGAGCCCGGCCCATTAGCATTAAACCACACGGTCTAAGTGTTGGTATAAATACCCCTCTCCAAGTATGGAGAGGGTGTTGGTTCATTTTGTATTTCTCTCATTTTGTAATCAACCACACTCTCTTTTTCTTCTCTCTACTTTCTCTCTCTAACCTCTCTCTAAAATTTTTCCTTTTCTCCTATCTTATTTTTCTTGTTCAAATGGTGAAGTGAAGGTGATTTCGGGTTCTGACATTTGGTATCACTCGCCATGGGTAGGTTTAGTGTTTTTGTTGTGGTTGTATTAGTTTATTGATTTGGATTTTTGGCTTTTTTTTCTTTTCATTCGTCTTAATAGAACAAACTAAAAGGTCATGGAATATTTAATTTCTATAGATTTGGCTTAAGTTTTTCTTCCCTGCTTATTTCAACACAGTCAAATATTTCATACGAACCAACACATTGGATTGCTTAACTATTCTAAACTTGGGCTTACTGTTCTACAATCTTTTTGGGCTTCTTTTCATGTTATTACTTTCATGTTAATTGTTATATAGCTCTCTGACTCGTTGCTTAAACTACTTGATGCTACATTTAGCTTAGTCGGGTTTCTAGCTTATTTGCTTCTTCGAGGCTTATTTTTGTGTCAACGAGCTTATTTATAAGCTTATTTGTGGTTTTTGCATAAACTGGTTAGTGTAGCTTATTTGTTAGCTTACTTTCGTGGCTTATTACGTGAAGTAAGTGCTTATTTTGAAAGCTTTTTCTGGGTTGAAATCTTTGCTTATTGGTCATGGTTTGAAGACACACAATAAGGACGTTTTGTTGTTTCAAGTGAAGACAAATACAAGGACGATAGTGACAACCGATCTAGCACAACCAAACGAGTTCAACAACCGATCTAGTTCACTCTTTGAGAACCGAACTAATGCACCGAACTAGTTTGCCGAACTAAGTTGAAGACTCGAACTAGTCAAGTTCCTATAAGGAACCGATCTAGTCATTTTCTTATAGGACTGATCTAGTCGTATTCCTTAAGGAACTGAACTAGTCAAAACCCTTGAGAACCGAACTAGTCATTCTAGTAATGCACCGAACTAACAAAGTTTAGAAGGAACCGAACTAAATAAGCAACTCAACTTACACATTTTATATCATTTTTGATTTTTCGAGTTCGTGTGATGGTGCTCTACGGGACGTCTAATCTATACCATGGTGATCGTGACATTGTTTCGATCAACGTGGTGTATTTACTTGCTACCGACGATAACCGTATGAGTTCATAAGATCAAATCTTCAATCGTAACCTAATTCTATATTTTCAAACGAAAGAGATGGAAAATGGTAGGAAATGTTTTTATTTATTAACAAGAATTAAAAAGTTGCACATGCGGTCCGTCCCTGAATTAAATGACAATTTCATCATTAGTCCTTTGTTGATTAATAACCCTCAAAGTTGAAAAAAGGTTTGCACCGTTAGTCCTTATTCTTATAAATCAGTCATCCAAAGTGAACCGTTTGTGCACCGTTTGTCCTTAATTGAGTTTTGATCAAACGTTAATCATTTCAAGCTGAAAGTTTGTGCACCGTTCATCTCCTTAAGCCCATCAATCGTTAACAAAAGCTCACGTACTTCAATTTCAACAACGATTTCAACAACAAATAATCATTGTTTCATGGTTTCTTCTTGATTTTGTAAAATCCCGCAAAAGATTCCATTTCTTTTCTCGGTATAAGTCATAGATTTGTAAAATCCCATAAACGTTAATTGATTTCAATCCACAACAACAATCACTTTACCTACTTAAGATCCTACAAATCATTTCACTTCACAATTCACGTTACAATAGAAACGAAAGATACTTTATCTTCGTGTTCAGATTTAGATGAATAAGAGATATAACAACTGCAAAAGCAAGCAAAGATTTTGAAAGAGAACTCCCTGAACAAACTGAATGCACTCAAAGCAACAATTCAACATCTCTCAAGTTCCAACTCCTTAATTTACTACGAGTTTAAAGAGGCTTTTCATCAACTTTTTAATGCCGATGTAGGAACTTTTAAGGATGTGTTATCTCGAAACATGCAGAATTTAGAGCTTTCCAATTCTAATTCACATGCTCTAGAAATAACACAAGACTTCAAAGCTTACACTAACATGGAAGCTCAAACCTTTAAGGAAGCAATAATACATAACATGGACTCCATTGAGCAATGTATTGTTGAAAGAGCACATCATGAACAAGAGATTTAGAATAGGTTGAAAAGGTTGAATGAAAGAAAGTTGTAGATTCAAGAGTGCAAGATTCAAGAGGTAAATGCATCAAATGCTTGTTCAAGAGACACAGACAGCAGTAGGATTGTATCTGACAAAGGGAATAGTTAAAGTTTAGAGAATCATAGCAACACATCTAGAGATGAAAGCAGCAGGTCAAGGAATGAATGCAATGACAAAAGCACTTCTAGTGATGATACGGACATCAGACCTTCCTATGACACAAAACCAATGGTTGAGGTACCATATACTGCTGAATATAATGTGTTTTCTTGACACACAATATTCTGAGCAACCTGAATACAGTATTAACACATGTGTAGTGGAAAAGGTTGATTGTAATGTCATTCTTGATTCACTAGATATGTGTGATAATGAAATTCAGACTAACCAAAATGCTGTAGAATGTGATGATGAGCGTGTTGGGCTTGCTAATTTAATTGCAAAGTTAAAACTTGACATTGATGAAAACAAAAAGATTCAAAAGCAATTAAAGAAAGCAAACGAATCATTGACTCAAGAATTGAAAGAGTGCAAATCTAATCTTGCGGAGACTAGTAGAACCTTGGGGGAGTCTAATAGTATTCGGAATAGTTGTTTAGTTGCACTTCAAAATAAACAGACTGAGTTTGAGAGGTACAAGACCTTTAATGACTGTACAGTTGATTATGACAAACTTGAACGTAAGTTAAATGAAACTCTAGGACTATTAGCTCAAAAAGACATTGACATAAAAGAAGGTTTAAAACTTAAAGCCTATGATATTTCAGTTGTCAAAGAGAAACACGATGAGTTAGTCAAACATAGTTTTTTTAACAAAGTCACATACGAAGGTCTTGTCAAAGAGAAAGAAAGGTAATAACGGATTTGAAACTTAAGGAAGAAAAAGACATTGACAAAATGATTTTAATTGAAAAGCAATTAAAGTTCTTGAATGAAATTGTTTACAAAAGGAATCAGTCAATCCAAACCATTCATATGTTAGCACCCAAATTCCTAACATTTAATGGAAGACCTACCTTTGCAAATCCTATGTACCTCAAAAAGGCTCAATATGAGAAACCATGTTTGTATGAGATCCCATATGACCAATCTGATCCTGCCAACAGACTTGTCCCTGATAGGGAAGAGACTCTAACTCTTGAAAGAGAGAGTCGATCAAAATTGAATAAAGACTTAGTGCGACCTTATGACTACACAAAGCTAAATAGTCTTTATGAAATTTTCAATCCCCCAACACAGGAATATCTTATACAATTAGCACATGCGAATGAAGTAAGGAAGAAAATGTGGAGAAAATCATTTGTGAAAACTAAACCAAATATTTTCAAAAACATCGATTTCTTACCAACTTCCAAATCAATAAGAAAAAGTAGACTTGCATATAATGTCATGACGAACAACATAAATCATTTTAGAGAACTTGTCGATCAAGCTTGGGTAAAACATTCACAGGATCATCTTCATCTTCGTGCCCCAACTGCTCATGACATAGAAATCCTAATTAAGACATGTTTGATGCCTCTTGCCATAAATGCACAGAATGATAGTTTTGCATTTGTTCATGAACTTAAGCAAGAAATGCATGCTGATTTAAAGTATGTTGAATCCCTTGAAAAAGAAATTGATGAACTTGAATCTGATAAAGCAGAATTTTCAAACATGTATGATATACTTTTGCAATAATGTATGTCTAATGATGTTATGTGTTCTTATCTGCATTCGTTATCTGATTTAGATGCTCACTCTGAATTGCAATGCTTATATGGTCATAAAGTGAAAGAATGTGAATGTCTTGCATAAAAGCTTTCGAAACAAACTGAAACTGTTAGTAAAGAAGTTTATAATGAGCTTTTACGAAGTTTTGCTAAATTAGAAAAACACGCAATTTCTCTTGAACTATCTTTACAACAATGTTAAGAACAAATAAAAAATGACACTGTTTGCAAAGAAAAAGCGTCAAATGTATTTCTAAAAGAACGTGAACAATATTTTGAAATTCAAGATTTGAAAGCTCAATTACAAGACAAGAACATTGCCATAAGTAAGTTTAAGAAACTCATTGAGAAGAACAAAGGAAAGGGTGTGGACACTAATTTTAAAAAACAATCAATCTTGGGGAAACCACCTTTGCAACCAATCAGAAATCAGCCAGTGGTAAGATAACCAACTGCGTATAAATCTGGACAATCCTAATTGCCAAGACATAGGATTGCCTCCCAAGTTGGTGTGTCGCGTGATTTGACAAAACCAGTCACTCCACATTCTTGGCCTCAAGTTAGGAAATTGTCTTTTGCTAAGCCTTATGATGTGAATGCACCTGGCCCTTCTAGGAATAGCCCAAAGCATGTGTCATTTAAGTCACCAAGGAAATCTATAGGCTCAAATGACATGGTTCATAACTACTACCTAGAGGAAGCTAAGAAAAAGGCACAACTTCAGAAAGACAAAGCCTTGAATACCAAACCTAGTGTGTAACAATATGCTAGATTACCAAACACTCCTATTGGTAACAAACCGAAATCTAGGAACTTTAATCAACAACCTAGGAATTGGCCACCATCCATGAGTAGTCGTGTATTGAATAGAACTGTTAACACAGCAGAACCACCTAGGAATTAAAAATCATTCTTGAAGTCAAAAGACTTTGCATGTCCTACATGAAAAAAGTGCATTTACAATTCAAATCACGATGAGTGCATCTTAAAATACCTCTCACATGTGAATTCTCATGCCTCAGCACAGAAAAAGCATGCACAATCCCATAAGACAACAAAGAGATATATACCCGTAGAAAAGAAAAGTGACTCTAAGAATCATGGTAGATAGATCCCTATAGGATAAAGGTTTTCTCCAAATAAGTCCTCTAATGTGTATCTAGAAAAAATGCCTCCTAGATCTGGTCTTACATGGAAACCAACGGGTAGAATCTTTACTCAAGTTGGTCTTAAGTGGATTCCTATTAAACAGTCAGTTGAAACCCGCCATAACACGAATGATAGTGCGTCACCATTATGAAAGAAAACACATAATCCTAACATTGTTATTTGTGCAAACTCTTCTTCTTTGAGTGCAGGTACGTCAATGGCTTTCGAACCCATCTCTTCAAAGGGTTCACCTAATGTAAATATTCTATCAACATCTTCTTTGTATAAACATTCCATTTTTAATTATGTTAGAAAATATTTTTGAAAAAGAAAATACAAAAATATATAATTTCAAAAAGAAAAATACAAAATTAAAAAATCTCAAAAAGAAAATACAAAATCAGAAAAATAGAAAATTTCCAAAAAGAATCTTCTCGACTTGTCTCTTGGAATCAATAACATTTACGTACATAGAAATGTTGATTAACATCGACACGGGCGTGTAATTGAAGATCGAACAAGAGTTTCAAATGCTTTCAAAACATGTCATTTATATTTTTCTTAATGGCTTGTTATTAAATGTAACATAACAACCCGGTCCTCAAATAAAAGAAAGTGTGCAATCATGTACATTTATCCTCACAACGAGAAGATAACAACTTCTCGGACTTGAGCCGACACAAAAAGTCAATTCAAAAGACTTTCAAAGTCTTTCGAGCTCAAGTAACATTATTTGTCAAAACACGTTTAGAACATAATTTTTCAAGAATTCTTTCAAAAGTTAATTCAAGAAATCATTCAAAATTATGTGTTTGACACTCCCTCCTTATGCATCTTTCAAAAGTCGAATCATCTTTTATAAGTGAATCAATTTTTTGAGGGGATCTTTTAAAACCAATTTAATGCGTTTTAGGCACATTACTCACATAGTCTATTTTGTGTGTCTAAAAAGAGAATCAAAAATTTTTAAACTAATGAAAAAATGTTAAAATTTAATAATATTTAAGGGGGAACCTCATTTTGTTAAAACATATACAAGTAGCTCATACTCAATTTCACATAGAATTTCCAAAGTCATAATCCTATTCTCTCTATTGGTGTCATATGTGTGAAATTGAGGGGGGGGGGGGGCAAAGAAAGTTCCACATAATTCATGCTAATAATATTTTCTCCCCACAGAATTTTCAAGTTAAATTTTAATCACCTGGTATTTCAAAAACTAAGTGAATTAGTATTTAAAATTAGGGGAGAAATGTAATTAAAATGTGATCTTGAAAATAATAAGTGATCTAAACGACTCAAAGGGCTGTTTATATTCTTCGGAAAAGGTTTTATGGTTACAATCTCATACCTAACAACATCTTAATTTACGATGATTTTGAATTCATAAGGTGGTTAGGTTAGGTATTAGTCCTATGATCCAACTAGAACCGGAAGGATCTACCCAAGGACACTCCATAGTTAGAAATAGTAGTCCTTAGGTATGATTGGAGATGAATGAGTATAAGGGAATAATGCCGACTAAGATTGAGCTAACACTAGAACAATCACAATAAGGTGTTAGTAATGATGTCTTGGTAAGCATTGAAAGGGTTGAAGAATTAAAAAAAAGTATAGATAAAGGGTGAAAACAAAGCAGCCCTCCACACAACCTAGGCAGAAACCGGGTCAATACATAATCTATCAGTTTTCACAAAGATGAATTCTAATATTAAAGAATGACATCATGGACCCAGTGATGCAATGCACAACCCTTCCCACCCATTAGAGTTTCTCTCAAAAAAAACTTGTCTCATTTGTCACGGAGATACACACGACTTCTATTGACATTCTCACTCCGAGTTAGTTGATATTAAATAGGTGGTAGTCTTCTCTAGCCTTCGAGTATTAAAACCAAAACGCACTAATCGAGTCTAGAGCCAAGAGATCAATAAAATAAATCTCATTAGGACACATTCCATTACAAACACTTGTTGAACATCATCAAGTTCACAAGCTGTTAAACAAGAGTCCTACGCATTATCCTTGTAATTTTACTAGAACATCTGAGTGATACTTAAGTATTCACCATGAAGATGGAAATCCTGCTTGAGCCAACATCAAACAAGCTCTTGGTAGGTGACTTGTGAGATTCTATATGAATCAAACTTGTGTCAACTAGAAAGAAACGATGGTGCAATTCTATGTGAATCAAACTTGTTCCAGTAAATGAATTAACGACTCAATCAAAAAGATAGTAACTATCTGATTCACTCATATCGTGTTGTCTGCTTTGAGACATTCCGGTATTGAGAACAAGCAAGTACGGTGAATATAATGCATACATGTTAGAGGATCTAACACTTTGAGCTAGAAACCCTGTCAAGGAGGTTCTTCCAAATTAAACCTACCTGATCACAAGTACATTATTTATACTGTAAAACGGTCCTCACGAAACCAAAAGGTTAACGCAACCGAATCTCGACGAATGACGAAGCTATATTCGTCCATATCTGCTATTTATCACTAACATTAAAATGCAGGTACAAACGACGGTGTTGTAGCCTCATTCCAGTAGAGTCTAATTCTTTACCACATGCTTATACTCAAACTACAAAGACACACTATAAGCATCAAGATTCAAGAATCAAGAAAGCTCAAGAATTAAATAAAAAGACTTCTGTAAACTCTAATATTCAAGATCTTCCTAAATATCAAGATTATCAAGACAACGATTGTCAAGGGAGATTGTTAGCAAACTTTCAAGATGATGCATAGTATGAGCATGTTGGTCAAGACACAAGATCACAAGATGGCAAAGACAATAAAGACAAACAAGGAAAAGATTTAAAGATCTCAGAACAAAAGACAAAGTGAAAAAGAAAAAGGCTAAAGATCAAAGATCACACAGCATGAAGGAACAAGCCTACAACAAAGATAAAGACCAAGAACAAGACTCAAGAACTCAATGTTAAAGCAATCTCAAGAAACCTAAGACCATATTATGACTGTGAACATAGAAGCTTAGAATCTATCAGAAACCAAGCTTCGAGGGAGATTGTTAGCCTTAAAATATCGAGATAAACAAGGAAGCTCGTTTCAAGGTTCAAGTCCTCGCTTCAGAGGAGATTGTTAGCCTCAAAATATTGAGTTGAATAAGGAAGCTCGATCACTCAACAAGGAAGCTTTGGTCTTTATTTAATATATGTTGTAATAGGCTAGTTACGGGTATCGGGCTCGTTATTTAATCTAATATTGTATGCGTTACAGGCTTAAGCCCAAGTTATCCTGAGCCCGACCCATTAGCATTAAACCACACGGTCCAAGTGTTGGTATAAATACCCCTCTCCAAGTGTGGAGAGGGTGTTGGCTCTTATTTGTTCATTTTACATTTGCTATTCAACCATCTTTTTCTTCTCTTTACTTTCTCTCTTTATTTTTCTAGCATATTTATTATTGGTATTGCTTATTGGTGTGATATAGGTTAAGTTTTGGGATAACACATTTTGTTGTTGGGGCGCGAGGCCAGAGTTGTCATAATCTAACGCCTTTTGTCGTTAAAGAACGAGGCCTGAAGTGGTATTATCAACAGACGTCTCAGACATCTCATTGACCTCATTAAATCTAAGATGTATGGATTCAAATATCAATCAGGTTCTCTTGTTGTAAACTTGATATCCCTTAGACTGAGTGGAGTATCCCACTAGAATGCACAGATCCCTTTTTTCTTTCATCTTGTCAAGATTCACCATCTTTGGTTAAGTAACAGGTGCAACCAAAGATGTGAAGGTGTCTAATTGAAGGTTTCCTGTCATTGATGATGTGATATGCAGTCTTCTCATGTGTTGGGATTATGATTGATCTATTTTGAGTATAGTATGCGGTTGTAATAGCTTCAACCCAAAAGAACAAAGGAAGTTTAGAAGCCGAAAGCATCGTTCGAGCAGCCTCAACCAAAATACGATTTCGTCTTTCGACAATGCCGTTATGTTCAGGTGTTTAGGGAATAGATGTTTGATGCTCAATTCCTTCTTCTTTGAAATATGTATGGAGTATCTTGTTTAAGAACTATGTGCATCTATAAGTTTGAACAGATTTAACTTGAGCTTAAAGATTGCGTTGAATCATCTTGAGAAAATCTTTTAGAACTTATGGTGTTTCATCCTTAGATCTTAGAAATAAAGTCCAAGTGTATCTGGAATAGTCGTCAACAATTACCAGAATATATTTCTTCCTATTTGTGCTTTCAATCCACATTGGATCGCATAAGTCCATATGAAGAAGATTTAGCCTTCCTTTCGAGCTTGGAACAACCTTAGTCTTGAATGAGCTTCTTTTTGCTTTACTCAATTCACAAGAAGAACATAATTGATCCTTGACATATTTCAACATAGGTAAACCAATCACGATATACTTCTTTGAAAGCAAGTTGATGTAGTCGAAGTTAAGATGAGAAAGTCTTTGATGCCATAACCATGCTTGAGTTGGTGAGGCTTTAGCCATGAAACAGATTGGAGTTGATGAAGT